>VYZW01037580.1:90849-144051 GCA_013401315.1 Balaeniceps rex | reverse complement strand
GGTGGCCGGGGGCGGGGGGGGGGGGGGCGGGCTGTCGCACGAGTGGGAAATTAGGTGGGAGATGCGAGGCCGGCTGTGAGCCCCACGGCGCCCGCATTTAGAGGGATCGGGGCTTAGCGGGCGACCCGCGGGCAGAGGCAGCTTCTCCCCGCGGTGAGTTTGGGATCCTCTAGGACGCTGAAGGCGACGGCAGCGACCCCCCTGAAGGCAAGAGTTACCCTGCAAACTCAGGGAGGACCCCCTCCGCTCCCCCAGACTAATAAGATGTGCGGGCAGCGCTGCCCGTTATCACACCCCCTCCCGCAAAGCTTGGGGACCCAAGCACCCTGAAACATCGCCCGCACGTAGCGCCGGGGGAAAGCCCAGGCTCCGACCCTTCGCTCCGCTCAGGAGCCCCAGGACTTGACTCGATCCCGGCTTTTGCTTTCTGCCATCCCCTTCGCACGGCATCCCCCCGCTTCTCCTCCGGGGGAAGGGCAGGGAAAACCTTGCTACCGGCTCCGCACGGCTTCGCAGCCCTCCAGGAGCAACTTGCGCCCCCGCCGTGTGCCAAGCGCGGAGAAGCGGTGTACCCCACCCCGGGGGGCCGGAGGGTGACAACCGGGGAAAGTCGCGATGGGCTGCACGACGGGCATCCTTCACCGTGCTCTGCCGTCTCCCGCGGGCAGCCTTCGGCTGCTGTTTATTTTGTTATCAAATCAATTAAGCTGCCGCTGTCGTATAAAACGGGGGCGGGAGGGGAAGGAGGAGGAGGGGGTTTGGAATAAAACTGTGGCCACTCCTTTGACATCGTCTCACCAAAGCAAAGAGCTCCTCCTATTGGAGAAATGTTTTCCTGACGGATGGAAACCACCCCCCCCCAGCATGCAAGCAATTTCATTTTATTATTTTATTTTGTGTTACGTGGCTTCATAGAATCATAGAATCATAGAATCATAGAATCATAGAATGCTTTGGGTTGGAATGTTTTATTTTACTTTATTTTATTTTACTTTTTTATTTTACTTTATCTGTTGGTGGTCCCTGCACCAGCAACCATGACAGGCACCTGGTTCAAATGCTCTTGTGTGGTCGACTTCTCTATCGCCATCATATCTGGCCCTCAGATGCATTTGGGAGGCTTGGTCAAACAGTGACCCCAAACCGGTGGAGCCTTCCTGTGCCGTGTGTAGGGGCCCGGCCCCGGTAACACCAGTGGTGCCCTGACAATACTTGGCACCTTGTAAGCAACATTTAGCAGATGCAGGATTTCTTGGCTTGATCCAAAGTCTCTTGCAATCTACAGGAATCAGTGTCCCGGTCCCTGGGAAGATTCACGTTGGCTCTCAGAGGCTATCAAATCACCTCTTACACAGGGTAATTTCTAATCTGTGCTCTAAATTCATGTCCAGGATTACCTTAAAGTTTTTTTAAAGTTACCGTTTCTGTTAAATGAGCTAAGCTGAACTGGGTAGCCAGTATAATCACAACCAGTATCTTTTGGGGAAACCTTGGCAGAAAAAGCCAAGTATTTGATGAGCAAAGAGATTCTCTCGGAGCCTTGTGATTTGCTGGGAAGCGCTCCTCTGAACGCAGTGTCTGGCTGGAAGCATTGATCTGGCTGCCAGAGCAGAGCGCCTGGCCAGCCTGCCCTGCAAAGAGCAGGGCTGCTGGATTTCAAGCAGGGGCTTTTGCTCCTTATGTTTCAATGAGCTCTGCTCTTCACCTCTCTAGTCTCTGCCAACGATTTAAGACTGTACCATACGAAATAGTGATAGATTGTATTTGATTCTTTCATAGTAGTGCAAAGAGGATCACGATGCCCCAGTCACAGAATGCTATGGGTAGAAGAGGAGGTGCTTACCCATTTTGCTCTCTCCTAGCTGATGTGATCTCACTAGGGGGACCAAGCCCTGTAAAACTGGGCTACTTTAACCCCAAGCTATATTGCAAGATGGACCCTGGCCTCTCTTCCTACCCTGCCTTCTCCAAGGTATAGGACTGCTTACCCCGACAACCTCCTCCCCTTCTTTCACTCATTCGCTTCCTGGGAGCCACAGACACCGAGTCTCTTGGGGTTCCCTTCTGCTTTGGCATGCCACTGGGGGAAGGAAGAGTTGTACAGAGGGTGCAGAGCTGCTGCAGCTCCCTGCTACTCAGACAGGGAAGGTATCCTGCAGCTCCAAGGAAAAGAGTGGGATTGTGGTGGGGGGAATTCAGGGAAGCCTGAGGAGAGGTGGAGGTGCAGCAAGGCTGGGCATTGCAGAGCAAGGCGAGGTGACGGGGCAGCTCCCAGTGGGCGTAAGATGGGTATTGCTCATGCCTGCATTGCACCAACTAGCACCTAGTCAGCAGGGGCCGTGCACATTTTGAACTGTTATACCACTGGGATAGCAATGCTCATTACAGATACTGACATTAGGAGAAAAATGGTGCTCTTGCTCCCTCCCTGTGTTGTAAGTACTCTGAAGACAGAGTCCAGTGCACTGGACAGGTACCTTTCAGACCAGGGAGACGCTTTCAGAAATAGCCACTGATCATGAAAGCCTTAACTTCTGGGCACTCAGCTATACCCCGTATGCAAAAGCGGGTGCACTTGCAATCAGCAGCTATTAAAAAAAAAAATCCTAGCTTAATTCTAGTTGGCCAAAAATGGGTAAAAATGCTAAGACATGCAGGCTAGGTGCAGTAGTGTCAGAGGATGGTGAAAACTGTGAGCAGAGGGTGCCCTTTAAGATATTTTCTACTGCTTCTGCACTATGAGTTAACCCATTTTAGAATAATTTACTTTGTTACCTTTGCTAAAGGACAGTTGATTTCTGTTGTTTAACCAACGACTGCACTCTCTCAGGCCATCTGCTCCTCCTATCCGATCCTGCAGCAGCCTGGAGCTTCGTGAGGTGCTGTGGCCATCTCCTAGCCAACGCACGCCATAATGGCAAAAAAGCACTCTTATGTATTCACACCAACATGGGGAGAGAAGTGGGAGGGGGAAAATCTCAATGAAGCCAATAGTTGTGGTCTTAAGGTGCCAACAAAACAACAATTTGGAAAGAATGACAACAAAATATTATTTTGTTATGTTTTTGTGGTCACTCCTTACTGCCACTCTTGTCTTCTCTCAAAATTTACTGAAAAGAGAAAAAAAAAGTGTCTCACCTATACCAGGCGCTACCAGAGCCATATAAATAATCAGTGATGTTGCCAGCGTAGTCCTCAGCCAGCTCTCGCAATCTGCGAGTGTGATTTCACCTTCTCTGCATTACGTCAGCCACATCCACCACCCACAACCCACACGCCTCCTCCCTCCATCCCCACACAAGCTGCATAATCGTAAGCTCAAACCGTGTGGCATGGTTTGCAAGAGGAGCAATTGTGTGGGTCGGCGGGGTCCTGTGAAGCAGCTGGGGTTCAGAGTGTATGGTCTTAGCAGCTGGTGGAAGGGTGCTATGTAAGGGGATCGTGGATGATGCAAACCTTCTGTTTGCTTGTAAGCGGGAATCGATTGGAGGAGAGTTCATGGTTTTGAGAAGTTCCCACCTGCCCCCTGCGCTAGTGTGTGAGTTAGGCGGTTCACCGAGGAAGTACAGCGTTGCATTTTGTTTTCTCGGCAGGAGAGGTTTGTGCGCAGGGTTCAGGTTAAAGGTTTCGAGTGGGAAGGGAGGGAGGAAGCCTGCGGGTTCTAGAAGCTGGTGGGGTGACGTGCCGAAGGTGAAACTGCGGTTAAGGGCTTCAAAACATGAGCGAAGGCTTGGCTAGGTAGGGACTTCATGGCTTTCTAATGTTTTAGTTGGTGGGATGTGCCATGAGCAACTTTAACGGATTTTTAACAATATTTTTGGTTTGGTGGGATTTCTGTGCAAACATTGACAGATGGCATGGGTAGCTTATGTATTTTCATCTCTGTCCTCCCGTAGTGTCTTGCAAAGCCCTAAATCTTCACGTACCACCTCGCTTTCTGTATGACCTCTTTACTTGACTCCCCTTCTCTGCCTCCTTTTCCAGACCATGCCCTGGATTAATTCTATATTCTGTTGTTCTTAGAGCCCAGACTAACCCTTTCCTTCTCTTTTCTGATGCTTTGGTCAGCTCTTTCACTGCTCATTTATACAGAACCACTGGAGATAGCCATATGAGTTGATATGTATGGGCACTGTGCAAAAAATAAAGTTGGCAAGGGAGAAGGGAAGGAGAAAGGGGATATGTATGGGGTGGTAAGGAGGGGCACAGTGTGGGGGGTGGTAAAGGTATTGAAATGTAGGGGGGGGCTTGTCTGTAGTGCGCTCTGTGGGTTGCAGGACTGACAGGGGGAGGGAGATGTGAGAAAACCGGGTCCGTAGCCAGTCTGGACCTGAGCAGGGAGAAACAGAGTAACTGCATGCTGCTGACAAAGCCTGGGCAGCCCCTCTCCCCTGAACGTCTCTCATTTAAGCTCTCCCTTCCTTTCCATGCTGCCCCACACAGCCCCACTGCTGCAGCTGCGCTGCATCCCCTCTGCCCTTGCCAGCTGAGCTGACCCTGATGCAGCTCACCAATCTACTGGGGGGGAGAGACCAAGGGAGCAGAAGCAGGGCCGGGTTCCTGGGGAGGGGGTAAAAGCCCAGGAGCCTGTACCCCTGCGGAGGCAGCCCTCGGAGAGAGCCCCTCGCTCTTGCCTCAGCTTTGTGGTGCAGGCAGGGCTGCTGCATGCCAGCAGAGGTGCAGCTCCCTTGGCACGAGCTGAGCGCAGAAGAGTGGAAGGTGACACGGGCGAGACATCCGCAAGGAGAGCTGCTCAAGCGCTGCTGATCTGGTGCAGTACCTCAGGGCCTGGGGCCAGGCTTAGTCCCTTCCTCCTCTACTGCAGAGACGCTGGAGCACTTGGGGCTTAGCAGGGCTTAACCACTTACACGCATCCAGTGCTCAGCCACTTGCTCGTCACTTCATGTGCACGCATGCATATCCCACTCATCTCACTCCCCTGTTACCTTGAAAATCCACCTCCATACTTTCTGTTGTCAGGTGAGCAATGCAGGAGGCAGAAGGCTTTTAACCCCACATTGCTGGCAAACCCAACCGGTCCCGTTGGCTAAACTCAGCATAACTCGGATCTGCTGCCCGGAGCAGGGGGAATGATTTGCGGTGCCTGAGATTTCCAAGGGACAAAGCAACAGAAACCTTGAGGTGCCATAAGATCTTCCATCTGTAAAGTTTGGTATTTACAATTATTTGGAAATAAATGTGAAAGAAAATAAGCAACATTTAGAAATTAGTAGATATGCCAGAAAACAATTTGTTAACCCCTCCCTGCCTTGTGCAAGAGCTAGTCTCTAAAATCTGGAGATTAAATTAAATCATGAAAGTTTGATACAGAGGGATTTGATTCCTGCTTTGGCTGCAAATTCCAAACCAGCTTTAACTATGGCCTTAATACTGACATCCTCCCTTTTATTAGATTGAGCACAGTTTATTTTAGCTAGTGTGCACACCAGCTTCCCCTGATACGAATCCCTGCCATAAGAAATCACTGACATCCCTTCAAAACGCCATGGAAAGTGTTTGGTCACCTCTTGAGAGCAAAGAAGGTCTTTCAAAGGGAGAATATGACTGAAAATGGGACGTGGAAAAGGAAGGATTTAATATTTAAAACAGGCTCTGAATCCCCCCCGATTACAGAGGCACCGGGAGCAAGATTCGGCCCTTGCTTTGCACTGTCATGTGCACCTCTGGAATTACCGTGCCTTTTTTTGTGGTGCAAGCCAGAAGAGGAACCGATCCAAGCTTTCGAGCAACAGGCTGTATGCTATCAGCATCACAGGGTGGCTGGTGGATTAGCCACTCTTCTTGCACCCTACTGATGCTAAAAATGTTTCTGGCCTCACCTTAAAGGAAGAAACTGTGTGTTTGCCTCCATCTTCAGTGTTTTGAAACACATGGCCAGAGCCAGACAAAATGCAGGTGTAAGCCAAATTACAATAATGTAAAGATTTATGACAAATCATTGGGGTAACCTTTTTGCCTCTTTCTTGACAGCCTAATGTTGCTATAGACCTTAGCCTGTACAGGACAGGTAAGAAGGCTGGCAGGGCTTAGTTAGGCATCATTTTAAACACCAGACTCAAAACATGTGAAATTTCACCAGGTTGTAGAAGGTTGGGCTCTCCTTTGTCAGTGATTCTTACTGAAGACAAACTTTAATGGTATTCATGTCTAAAAATACTTTAAATCCTGCTTCTTGGGGAAGAATACAGACTCCAGGCGCCTGACCACAACAGTAAATTGCTGTCAGTGACACAGCCTATGCATATTTAGGGGACCCAGCTTTGCCCTGTCCTTGACAGGATAGTGGCTTGCCTTGGGGTTCATCTGCTCAAAACACTGTCATCTGTCATGACATACTCATATGGGACCCAGCTGCTGAAGCTTACACTAAGAAAGAAAAAAAGTAAAAATAATTGGTTGATGTTTATGTGGTTCCTTAGGCTACACCTGCACAGTCCTTTTTAGGGCTCGCTATTTGAAGAATCATTAACCTTACATATATATGCTGTCCTATATCTTAAGTAATATGCCCTTCTACTGCTAACCTTTAAATAATGCAAGTGCAGAAAAAGCCTCGTCACTACTGAGCACCTCCCAGTAAAATTTGGCTGCAGTTTAATGTCGACACTAAGAGCATCATAACATTTTAGTAAACTTGTTTCTGAGGTGAGATTGATTCTCTTAGGTTTGATGGGAGATTAGCAATCCTTTCAATTTGACAATTTTAGAAACGCTCATGGTTGGAGACAGCAGACTGAAGATGGTGAAATCTTTCGTACCGGGGCCGAGCTTGTTCTGGGCTGGCCGCAAACTAGTCAAGACAAAAGAAAGTCAAACTGTGTCCCACCACAGGCATCTGCCTCAGGCTCACTCCCTGCAACAGGGACATTTGGGATCTCCTGGCAATGCAGCCATTGTCGTGATGGGCCCTGCCTCCTCCAGTGCTGGGGGAGGAGATGATACCCCAGTCCTGCCCTAGCTCCCCATGAAGGAGCAGTCTAAGGGCTCAGACCTCAACAAGGAGCAGTGAGGATGTTGGTACCGCACTGTGCATAGGAGTCATCCTGGAGAAGAGAGGGGAGCACAGACTAGGCAAAGCTCATGGCAGTGGCCGCTTCTTTCTGAAGCGGTCTCCCAAAAGGATTCGGGCTGAATGATGCCAGATCATTGCGCTAACAGCAATAACAAAGCAATGATCATTGATTTGAGTATCCCCAACACAGCGCTGGGTCTTAAATATTATCATTAACCTGGCTGATACAGTTATAGGGAAAATGAAGTGTGTGCCCACCGTCTTTCACTTAAGAGATTGATTAAACTGAAACGAGTATCCATGGAACGAGGTAGAAGAGGATGCCTGTATGTGTGATAGGTAAGAGAAACCACATGGGCAGCTTCAGGAAAGTTGGCAAGCAAGCAGTAAGCATAGCACCACTTGTAGCAGGACTGAGAAATTGCTCAGAGAAAGTGCTCTGGGGTTAAAGTGCTTCCAGAAAAAAGTGGAAGCTGTAGGCAAAGAAATTGCTTGATTCCTCCTGCATTCTAGGAATCAAGTGTTTGCAAATAAACAGGGCTGCACCAAAGAAATAACTCACTGTTTCCAATTTCTAATAGAAATGAATGCTACATGGCAGCTTGCTATGCTGCCCATCAAAAAGGGCAACTATGCATTGAAAAAAGGTGCAAAAATATAAACACATTTTCAAGGAATTAAAATTGTCCATGTTCCTTTTTGATAACTCCCGAGTTGTATTTTCTATGATACCTCCCCTCTGGTTCTGCGAGGAAAGAGCAGTAGAAAAATCCTGCAGGTTAGTGATACAGCAACATGTCCTTATTTATGGTCTTTGAGGGCCAGGCTTGCAAACGCTGAGCCCCTGTCTATTCTGGAGAAGCGGCCTCAGAGTACTGCTAACACCGGGTCCCTCTGAGCCAGCATAAGCTTCCGTGCACGCAGGGCTCTGGCTGCTGCATGCTGTGCTCAGCACTGCCTTGGCTCCCTTTGCTCCCAGTGGAGTTAGCACCGTCAGCAGCGTTGGCAGAGCCTCAGCTTGGGTTATGTGCTTAGGCGATATGCTCTGTATATAGCAATATGCTATGTGTGTATGGTATTTGCTTAGGCGGTATGTTACTAGTATGGGGAAAGGTTTAAGGCAGGGAGGAGGGAAAAAGCGCTGTCCTTTAACATAGAGACTCACACACCGAAGGCTCTATAAAGGAAAGCCCCATATATCCCCCAAACACAATTTCAGATCTATTGTTAGAGAGTAAAAAGGCAGTAATTACGATTGGAGACCAATTGCGCTCTATTGCCAGGGAAGATAATTCTCACCACAGATACGCAGCTAGCTCTATTTTTGTTCTATCATTTCTTTTTTCAGCATGCTGAAAACCTCAGAGAAGAACAAGTGACAAACAGAATTCAGAGGTGTCCAAGTAAAGTTACTTTTGAGCAAAATGTAATCCATCAGGATACCATTTACAGTGTCTATTTTAGTAAAAGTCTCCAAACTACAGTTCTTTGGAATTAAAATAAATATCCATATAATGCATAATATAGGCAGCTGGTTTCTGGATTGTACTGTGCTACCATCTATCACCAGAAGTAGTTTTTAATGTAAAAATGAAATATACATTCTGCTGCAGCTACTTACGTTTTGTACCAGGTTGTTTGTTTGTTTTTAACCATATTGTGTTAGATGGGGAACATGAATTGACTGTCAAAGGGGGATGTCGTATATATGTCTTTTACAGCTGCTAGCCTGAGTGACTCCTTGTGTGAAATTATATTAGGTCAGACTGTATTGTGCTTGGTGCTTGTCATCAGCATCTACAAAACCAAGGCAGGTCATGGCTGGGCACTGGGACTTGCTGAAGTGTGGTGCCAGAGCCCGCAGGGGTGACATGGCCATTTGGGAGTCCTGGCCCATTCCTTGCTGCACATGGACCAGGTAGCTCCAGTCCAGCGCCTGCTTGACTGCCACACGAGTTCAGTGATGTGCTCAAGTTCCCTTGCGCTCGTCACCCTAGCTCATGCATTGGTAGGCTCTTTGGACTTGCCTCGGCATACCTAGATGTGCTCTCCTTGAAACAAAATGCAGAATAGGGTCACCCTAAACACATCCAAACATTATTTTTGGCCCAAATGAAAATGCTCAGTGTACAAAAAAGAAGCATCGCAACACAGAAGAGCTCAGGAAAAGAGGTGAACTAGAAATATACTTATTGGGTGCGCTGAAACTTGTGTTTGTGTTGTCTGAGCTATCCTTTGTTTCAGAATACAATAACCCATGATCCCAGCCCAGAAATAAAGAACATCAAAGTTTGTGTGCTCCACAAGTATATTTCTGTATATCCTGGCTGCTACCTGTAGCTTCCTATGGTGGAGCAGAGAAGACAAAAGATCTGTTCAGAGGGAGCCCTGGTTTCCTCCAGCGTTAGCATCTGGAGGGTACAGCGAGAGCAAGCCACGTCAGCACCAGAATCGGTGAGGCTCAGTGAGATGGGGGAGCAGCTTCAGAGAGCTGCACAATCAGCAGGACACCTACAGAAAACTTTCCAAAACTGCAGGTGAGAGACAGTGGAGGCAGGTTTACGTAGCTGGGGATACCCAGGAACTGGCAAGCATCTTGAAGCAGTCATCTGTGCCACCCTACACATTTGGGGAACAAGCTTTCTTCAGTGTTTAGGACAATAAATGCAAGGGCACCTTCACAAACCTTCACAGACTCCTGGAGACTGCTTTGCCTCTCTGGGTTAGTGAAATAACATCGCTCTTATTTCACTGGATTTTTTTTTTTTTAAGAGAAGTGGAACATGTTTCATCCTTTCCTGACTGTTACAGTCAGACCATTTTTCTCTTCTAATCACCATTTGACAAAAAAATGGAAGAGCAAACGACCTATGTTTTTCCACTGTGATGTTCTTTGCTTCCTTTTATACCTTGCTCCCTGAAAAGCATCCATATCCCCCTGCCCCCTATTTCCCAAGGTTTTCCTGGTGATCGTGTGTTATTGTAGGGATTAATGCAGGGGAAACTTGAAAGCAGCAAGAGAAGCCTGCAGGCTCTGTTGGGTATGAGGGATGGGCTGTTATCCCTCACACCTCCTTGTTGCAAATCCCATTTGGTGGTGTGCTGCTGAAAAGAAAACCTGCCCCATGCAAGTGTTTGGATAAGTCAGGGGAGAAAAGAGCCTGTGTCGGGGTTGGTTTTAACAACGGAAGGGAATGCCTTTGCTCCCACGCTGGGCAGCCCCCTCCTCCGGCCGGTGAGAGCCATCCTGAGAGCCCTCGCTGCTGCTTTGTCCTGCTCTGGGCTTGGCTTTCCTATCCACAGTGCCTTCCGTGCCAGGGACAGGGCCTGGGCTGGGCACCCTGCTCCCACCCTCGGTCCTGCTGCCTGGTGAGGTGAGAGCTGCGGGAGAGCAAGGTGTCAGCAGAGACAGCTGGACCCGGACTGAAAACCTGAATGCTGCAGAGAAAGAAAGAGGCAGCTATCCTCTACTGTGAAAAATCTGCCCGTTGGGTCCCATCCTGCCTCTGCCAGCATCAGCGGGAGCTTGGCCTTTGACTTGGATGAGCCTACAATTTTCTGAGCTCCTTCTGTTAAGTCCAGGCTAGCTGGGAATACTCCGATCCATCGTAATAGTCCGTCCCTGCTCACAGACTATGCAGGAGCCTGTTTCCCTTTAGCACAGGCTTGTGATTTACAACTCTTCAAGGCAACTTAGTACCAATGCTCTTTAGCAAATTAATTTTTTTCCACAAGCCAGTCGCTAAGGGCATTTACTACTTGCTATTCACGCCGTATGGTTGGTCACTGTATGCCAAGGTATTGTCCCTGTTCCAGGACTGGCCCCACCTCAGCTCTATAAACTGGAACCCCCTCTCCGCTTACAGATTGTCCACAAACATATTTAATTGTTCCTTGGATGCATTGTGCTCATCAGGAAAAAGAAAAAAAGGAAGATTTCCAAAACAGCTGCAGAGCTGCTTCCGATAGAAAGGCTCTCATGGGCACGGGGTCATGCCAGCGCATTTTATTTCCTACAAGCACTCTGGGGAATAAAAAACTGATGAACCTGGGCACCGGTGAATAATCTATTAAAAGTATTAATAAATATAATGATAATAATAAACCCCAAATAAATATAAAATAAAAGAGATTGCAAATAGCAGCAAAACTAATGAGGAGGCTGGTTCCTGGGACTGAAGTGAAAGCTTTTCTGTAGCATTCACCTTGCTGACATATATAGGACTGGAGAGTAACGCCAGAAACTAAACCTCCTTCCCAGCCAGCACAAACCATTTAATAGTACGTTACGTAGACTTCCTGAAATAGCTGCCCCCTGATTCCTCAGCTGTGCTGGGGAGGAGGTGGGAGGGAGTATATACGGATGGTAAATGCCACCGCAGGCTCCCCTACGCAGGCACCCCCATTGATGCCAATTTTTGATCCAGCAGCATAGGGCGGATTAGCAGCGGAAGATTAATTCCTTCCTGTCATCTCCCCGGGGAGGTTAAATGATCTCAGGAGCAATTTCTCTTGCTAGGAACACTGTAATCCCGACGCAGGCTGTTAACTGCTACAGTATATGTGGGGCTCTAACGATGGCAAGGAGGTTCCAAGTTTGGAGAAGGGTCATCAGCCAGAGAGATGCTTATTTAATTAAATGGTGATTTCTTACAACCTTTTTCTCGTCTGAAACCTGTAGCTCGGAGGAACTGTTTGAGTCATTTTTAAAATGTCTGAAGGAGAAAAACCTTAATTAATTAAAAATGGAGTCGTACTGAGTATGAGCAGTTGAACATGGTCCATGGACTTGGCCTTAGCCATGCATGCTACCCATCTGCGTCCTTGCCCCACTTACCCAGTACAGCTACTTGAAAACAAAACTCTGGTTTAAACTTTTTGGCTCGGTCATACAGTCTCTCTGCACCCACAGCTTCCCGTCAATATGCTCCCCTGTAGCCTGCCACACCAAACTGCTCTGAGCCCGGTCTCCAACCTGTCCTAGAAGATGGCCCAGAGGAGAGCAGAGGAGATGAGACTTGCAGGCAGCTGTGTGGCACCTCTGGTCCTGTTCTCCCTTACTCTTGACGCAGGAGGCTGCCTCACCGGCGGGAAGAAGGCATGGGAGTATTCCCGACTGCGGAATCAGGGATAATAGTTGAAAATTCGTCACGGCGCTGTCCTGTCCACCCTCAGACGACGAGGCGCCCTTTTCTCCAGGCCACTTCTGCGCAGCGAGGAGCATGCTGTCACATCATTTCTGCAGCACAGCAAGCACACATGGGGCTTCCCTGCCCCAGAGCACGCACTTGCAGACAAAAATAAAACACAGAACAAGAAGCGAATAGTAAGGAAGAGCTGAAGAGAGACGAGATGAGAGGAAGGCTTCTGGTAATCATGGGTTTGAAAGGGAGTCTCAAATAGAGACGCTTCTTGGCAGCAGGAAACAGAAGACAGCTCTAAGTGGGGAGAGCCGCGTGAGTGACATACAAATGGGAGCGTGGGAGCAGCCAGCCCCTGCGGCTGGAGCAGCAGCGGGAAGGGGAGGGCGAGCCGCAGGAAGGGTGCGCGGAGCCGTGGGTGGACTTCGGATATGCCTGGTGCTGGAGGAAAGAAAGAAGAAGGTGAACTGGGGGTCTGCGGGCACTTTTATCACGAGATCTACCAACGCGTGGATCTACAGCACGCCAGCCAGTCCAACACGATGCCTGTGTGCCTGCTCTCACTGGGGAGGTGTGCAAAGCAGTGCTGGCAGAGACACGGGGTGCATCGCATTCACTGCAGGTACCACTGGCTAAGGGCAGTTGCAACAGCAAATTCCCCCCCCGCAGCTGACGCTCAGTAGCTCATTGCCCCCCAGCAACCTGTTCCTCTGTCGGAGTTCTTATTCGAGGGCCCAGCTTCAATTTAAACCTGGCTTGTAGGGGTTTAAGGTGCACCTGCAAATTACTGCCTATTTAAGACTTGTCCCTACACAGAATTTGTATCACTTTCATTTAAATCGGACCAAAAAAACCAGTGGAGACCTCTCTGTAGGTACAGCGTTCGAGTAGATCCCAGGGGTTTATTTTGCCCCGTCCGTTTTCAGGTGTAGCGTAAGCTCACATACATGCTTCAACCTGCATGTGCCTATTTGTGGAAATGGACTGTTCTTACTGAACCGCCTCTCCATCCTGCCTTTGGAGAAATCGTGGCAGGGAACATCAGAACAATAAGGATGGAGGAGGGGGAGGCAGGCAAGGATATTTTGAAGTGAAAAGCAGAATGAGAGATGGGATGGGGATTACAGAGATGAAAAGCAGACCATTAAAACCAGGGGTCTGATCCTGTCCCCTGCTAAGAATTAACAGCAGCAGTTACGTGTATCTTGTGTGTGGGTAGCGAATTGAGTCTGCATTGCAAAGGACGAATTTGGGGAAGATAACTGGCAGCAAAGACAATAGCTCAAAGAGCTGCTTTGCTGACCGCGTCTTCCGTTCCAGTCACTTTGTGCACTAATCCAGCAAAGCAGTCAAATATATGCTTAGTTGTAAGCACGTGAGTAGTTTCACTGATTGCAAAGGCACTACTCAGTTGTTTCAAAGGTAAGTGTAAGCGTGAGTGCTTTGCTTGCTTCATCAGGCTTTATAAGAGCTGGATACACAGCCTCTAAATCAGCACCTTAAACGATACCCCGACACTAAAATACAGTCACTGAAAATTAGAATAGAGGGAAGTCAGAGACATGCAGGATGGATGCTTTTTAAATAAATTGAATAGGCCGAAGGTGAACTCCCTGCCTATTAACAGTTTATTGCAGTGGTTTACGTGTGGATTGCTCCCGTAAAGTTGCAAGACTGCTGCTGTTCTGTTAACGTAACAAATCACTAGTGGCACCCAGTGGCTGGAAGGGTTAATCAGAAATTTACCTTTGTCCCTCATGATTCCCCTCGCACAAAAGTTAGCATTTAAATGCAAACACCACTGTCTCGGTATTACACGTATTAAATCCAGACATAGCTATTCTTGAGTGAGGTTTCAGCTGAAAGGTATCTGCTGAGTAATGATTGCAATTTCTGTTCACAGAGGCATTTAGCCTGCAAGGTAAAACGCTTAGGCTTCTAGTGCAGCACACGGCAGGCTACAAACCCACTGCATTTTGGCGCGGTTGTGGGATAGTTAATGCTTATTTATTCTGTGAGAGCACTAAACCTGCACAAATGAAAATTATGCCTGTTGTAAGAGTTCCAGGACTTTCCTCCAGAGAACACTTTCCAAAATTTGCTGACTTTCAGTACTTATGGAATTTCAAGAGCCAAGTGATCCATAGGAAAGTTAAAACGCAGCTAGTAAATGAAACGACCAATTAACCAAACTGATGAGAGGGAACGCCGAAACTCCATAGCTGTAGTTTCTGGATCTTTAGCCTCTACTTGGTGCATATATAATGAAAAAATGTGTCTTCTAAAAGACAAGTAAAAACGTCCTGGTTTATTACTGAATGATACATTAAAAGGGCTTAAAGTACACGCCTGATGCTGCAGGCTGCGGTAGTGATTTCAGTAGGATGAATGGTGTCACTTGCGTTTGTAGGGTTTTTTGCGTTACAAGGTTAGGTTGCAGGCAGAGGCAGAGGTTTGTTATCCCCATTCGCTCCGCAGGCTGTGCCGAGGTAGAGCCCCTTCACACCCTGTTGCATTCCTCTGCCACCCTTTCCTCCAGCCGGTGGCTCACAGCAGGTCAGAGCAGCCTTGTCCCCGGCTGACGTTTCTGCTATCAGGCTGATGACAATTTCTATCAAAACTCACAGCTCTATCCGTGCACCCTTTTCTACTCCCCCGTCTCCCTGTTTGTCAAAAGCTGGTGTAGAAAGAGAGGGAGAAGATCCTAACCTCATCCCTGCTCCATTTTAGAGACAGGAACCCTGTGTTTGGTAGGAGGATAACACCAGGAGCCTCAGTTAGTGGGTTTGCTGTGGCTCCCTGTAGCGCTGCAGGAACAGAGAGGGGCAGCGAAGACATTTCACCAGGGTCTTGAGGAATGGGGCAGCTGAGCAGGAATCACATGCTCATACCCTGCCAAGTCCTGCTGCGGCATCAGAACAAGGGCCGTGGCGGGGAACAATGGGCCATGGCCAGAAGGTTGCTGCGGCCTTGTTATTCCCAGCTGCCAGGGCAACCTTTTGAGGCTGAGGGACAGGCGCACCCAAGCCCAAGCAGTCCTGTGGCAGCCACTTTTCAGAAGTCAACTACCAAATACAAGGCGGAGAGCAATGCTCCCTTCCTCCTGACACCGGACAGCTGGTTTCTGCTGGGGTCTCCTGGGTCAGTAACAGCTGTGTTTGCCTGCGGCGTGATGTTGTGTGGGCTGCTATGGCTTCGGGGAAGCATGGATTTAATTCCCTGTGCTCTCCATGCAGGACACTTCTGGAAAGCTTTACTTGTGTCATTCAGACCTTGCTGGATCAGGACTAATAGGGTAGTAGCAGTCTCCATCTCCATTTCAGCCATTTTGTGCATTCCCTGCCATCACAAGGACCCAGACCACCAGTCATGCCCTTTCCAGCTCCTTTTTATGGAATACAACACTTGTGGCTGCAGGTCATTTACTGCAGTTTGCGATGGGTTGCAGGGAAGTGTTGGTGACCCTGGTGCACAGGGTGCATATTTTGCAGATGCTTCATATGTCTCTAGTCTTGGTTTTTCCAACATTGCAAATAATAAATAAGTCTTTGGGCAAGAACCTCCTGACCATCAAGGTCAGATCTCTGCAATCACAGGTGTTATCTATTTTTCCCTAATATATGTTGATTTCTCCTTGCAGAAACTGGGTAACCTCTCTGTGCCTCAGTGTCCCTGCCCGTAAAATGGGTACGTTGTCAGATAAGAGTTTGGTAACAGGAGGGCAGTGCTGTGGGATTACATTGCTTGCCAAGAACTTCCCACTCCTCCATTGGGATGTACCAGGGAAGCGCGCGTTAGCTTTTAAAACTTACATACCCTTCCAAACAGTCTCCTTGGAAAGCTTTTATGTACCGTCATTGCTCTCATCTCTCAGCACATTCCTTAATTGAACTGCGTGGTGTTGCCTTCATTCATCCCCTCGTCCCCCCGCCCTTCCCTGCCTTCTCCCAAGGCAGTGTGAAGTGTGTGCGCAGCGCCATGGTTCATCGCTTTCTCTTGTTGGTTGCTTTCTTTTCTTTGGTTGCTTTCTTTTCTTTCTCCCCAAAGAAAGAAGTGAGTGGAAATGCAATAGGTGATGTAAAATTTGCAAGCCAAAGAGAGCATACGTTCATTCCCATGTGCGCTGCTTAACAGGAGGCTGAAAACTGTTCACTGGCTCTTCTTGTCCTTGCAAGAAGAGCTCCTCGCCGGGCTTGTGAGTACGGAGTTTAACCCATGTGGGCATACTGGTATAACAGGGTTCAAATGTCCTTTCTGGCACGTCAGCATGTCCTACCTCAGCCTCAATTATATACTTTCCAGCTTTTCATTAAGAAGTCACAGTTCTGTGTGATGTCTCGTGTTTAGAGGTGGCTACAAAAACCTGTCGGGCGTTGGCTGTTTTCTTAATACAGTAATCAAATGCAGAAGTGCTAAACCATTAATTCCAGAGAGAATTGTTTTTGTTGTTGTTTTTTTTAAACCCCAAGAGTATAAAATCCAAAGAAGACTTAATACAATTATTCCTAGGGGATGGTGTTCATAAGTGTGGTGACCATCTGGCCATACAGCTGGCTAAACATAGCCTCTACTGCCATCTCCTCCAGGAGGGATCCTTAGAAGGGGCAGAAAAGGGCTAAAACATTACAAAAGCTGACCTCTTTTCAGTAAGAGCATCCTCCCTGCTTTGGAAGTGTTGATCGTTTGGCCTCCTCCAGCCACTGAGGCTGCTTTATTGTGTATTTATTACCCAGATGAAGGCTGGAGCCAGGGTTCCTTGGCCCATTTATAAAGCAATTTAAATGAGACGGCTGCTCTGGGCGTCAGTGCTCAGGACCAGGCTGAGCTGCCGCAGCAGGCGTGCCAGCGGGAACTGCCCTCAGCCTTAGGAGTGGGGATTTACGGTTCACGTGCAGTTCAAGCACGGCTCCCGCCCTGGGATTATGTACATGGCCAGCAGCGGGGCATGCAAGACGGGCTGCTGGGCAGTCCCGAATCCCGCAGCCAGGGAGGAAGGCTGCTGGCACCACGCTCCTGCATGCCCAGGGACCTTGCTGCCCACGCTGCCTGGCTCTGGGGCAGCTGTGAGCCCTGGGACCTGAGAGGTAGCACTCCATCTCCCTGGCCCTCGGCTCTCCCTGCTCCATCCCTGCAAGCTGCCTGGGCTGGCAGAGCTGACCGCCCCCCTGCAGCCCCAGCAGGGAGGGAGTGCTATTTCGGAAGAGGGCCGCCATTCATTAGCCAAACGGCATGAAGGGACTTGCACCTTCTTCAACGATGCTGCTCTCGCACCAGAGACAACGGGGCAATGCCAGCTTTTTCACTGCTGCAGCATGCAGTGTCCCAGGTGGGGCAGGAGCCCCAGCAGGACCGGTGCTGGCCCTCCTCCCCACTGTCCCAGCCTGGCACAGCCCCAGGACCAGGCAGGGAGGTGCTCCATCCCACCCGCCCATGCCAAACTGTGCGATCGCCTCACCTCGGCTGTGTTGTTTTGGCCTGCAGCCTTTGGCCTCCGCTGTGGCTGCATGAGAAATGGCTGTATTCCAGCAAATCCCACAGCCTGCTGGGCCTCACCGAGAGCTCAACATGGCCTTGGGGGGAAGTATAACTCGAGCCATAAACAAGTTAGTAAGGAACAAAAGGATATGTGAACGGACCATCGGTGGGTCTAAATCATCAGCTGAGACTAATTCACACATCAGAAAGATTGACATATATGTTCAAGCCAGGAAAGCCCAATTATTTAAAAAAAAAAATCCAATCTGTTCCTGCTTACAGAAACACCTTTCTTATCAGGGCAATCCTTCAAAATCTAGCAATCACCAGCAAAGCTCGAATTCACTATCGATCCACCTTCAGCTCTCACATACCTTCTACACCAATATCACGCTGCCTTCAAAGCCCGCAGACCTCCTCTTCCCCAGCCTTGCTTCCAGCATCTGCAGCCTGGCGTGAAGCCCAGCCTCCTGGTCACTCTGATCTCCACCGGCACGGCCACGCAGGCAGCCTCCTGGCACACAGGGGTGCAGCAGTACCGTCACCTGTGTTTTTCCCAGGTAGGAGCTTAGGAAATTTCACAGCTTTCCAATGTAATCAAAAAGCACTGGGCAGGCATCTTGTGTGCCATAATATGTCTAAACAGAGAGGGACTAAGTTTTACAGATAACATATCAGAAAATAAGACCCACTGTGTCAGGTCAGATCAAAGATCCATCTGAATTGGTCAGGCAGTTGGACTAGATGATCATTGTAGGTCCCTTCCAACTGAAATAGCCTATCCTATCCTATCCTATCCTATCTTATCCTATCCTATCCTATCCCATCATCTTGTCTCCATCAGCAGCTGGCCACAGCTGCACAGGGAGGAGTACAAGCACAGGACACGCATGTAGTGATCCCACCCTCAGAAGTATCCTCTCAGCCTCAGCAAACTTTGGCTCAACAGCTCCAGCCCTACAAGTATTGTCTTGGCATATCTGACTTTCAGCTCCAGAAGAGAGGGGTGTCATTGCAAATGGACGATGAGGGGCAGGGACTGTTACAGAACAAAAAGATCAGATTTGTCTTAAACAAAGGAGCCCAATGGTAGCCAACCTCACCTCCGCTGCAGAGACCACTGCTAAGGGTGCCAGCCCTGTGGTGCTGCCAGAGCACACTGGGCCGTGGTTACAGATCAGAGGAGTCCTGCTTTCCTGGGCGTGCTGCCACACCCAGGATTTTGGGCCATTTAGGCCAAGATTGGTTTCAGAAGCTCTCCACACCTTGGCTCCATGTGCAGAAGGTGGCTTTCATATCTTTCTGTGATAACGCTTGGTTAATCTCACCATTCATTAGAGCCCTCTTTCCTCCTTCCTCCTTCCTCCTTCTTCTTCCCCTTCCCTTCCCTTCCCTTCCCTTCCCTTCCCTTCCCTTCCCTTCCCTCTATGTTAATAGAGTCATTAGACCCACACAATTAACTTGCAAACTCTAAGCCAGGAAATGCAAGAGTTAAGGCTCTAGGACAATGTTATCTTGGCCACGGGCACATCTGCAGTGCTTTCCAATTTACACCTTTTGGATCTGAACAGACCAGCAAGACTGCCTGAGCATCCCTCCGAGCTCCTGCACAAGGCAGGGTAGAGAGCAGCACCCCACAGGTGCTGTTTGCCTTTAAGAGCACCCCTACTTCCACACATTTCTGTCGATATCATAACAGAAAAGAAATACAACACCCAAATCAATGTTTCTTTCATTTTATATACAGCCTAGCATTTTAAAACTATGCCACCTCAAAATTTCAGTTTAGGGCCTTTATTTTGTTGCTTGTTTGTGCCAGAGGGAGAGAAGGGGGCAAAAATCCCCTTTATTTCTTGAGGAGAGTTATTGTGGGAACAGCTGAACGCTGCCGTGTGGGTCCTACCCAGCAGGCAGCGGCCGGGGGGACGTGTCGCCGTTCCCTCACACCCCTCACAGCTCCCCTGTTTGTCTGGCAACATCTCTCTGCAGCACTGGGTTAGCAGGGCAATGGCATCCCCATCTGCAATGAAGCAGCTCAATTCTTCTTGTGGAACAAGACAAAAGATTTTTTTTTCCTTCTGCATACATTTTTTCCCTTTCCCGGGAAGGAAATAGTCTTATTTGCTGTTTTTTCCCTTCCCTTCCCCTGAGGCAGTGAGGACCAGGGAGAGTTACAGAAGTTTCTTACTTTGTTTTGCTGAGAGAATTGCAATGCCTCCCAGGTAAATTGTCTCATCATCAGTCAGGCTGAGTGGAGGAGTTCGTTATTAACACAAAAATGTGGGGAAGGTAATTTTTCATTTTTACTGAACCTAGAAGTGGTTGAACAAGATCTCTTCATATTTTTCCTTTCAAACTTCGCTGAAACACAATGTTTAAACACCAGCATGAAAGTGCCATGCTGAAGAAAGTTAGGTGCGCTGGAAAAGAATAGCTGTAATGGAAATGGCAGCCTGAACAGTCGTGACAAGTAGGATAAATCTTCCAGTCTGTGGATGACTCGTTAAGTGTTTTGCAAATATATATACATATTGCAGATATATGTTGTGCGTGAGTATGTGTGTGTGTGTATATAATCAATAAAGTGTGTGTACGACAGATGGACGGATTAGACAGATAATTATATGATTGCGGGTCTCCCGTTATATTTATGTTCACCCATGAAAGCCACTTGTGAGTTATCCCCCCTCTCCTCGCTCCTGGAGATAGATAAAGGTCATTAATGCCATCAGCCGTCAGGTATGCTTCACACCCAGCACAGCCACAGAGGCAGCAAGCCGGAGACCTGACGCCTGCTTCGGCAGCACGGCGCAGCTCAGTCCCCTTCATTTTTGAAGAAAATGTAAGCTGGAAAAAAAGCTCAGTTTTTTCACTGCCCACTGCAGCGGGCTGAAGGTGGGATAGTTATTAGTTGTGCTATCTGAGGAAGCGGAAAGGTGTCGGCATCAACCAGAGGGTGACCTTGCATAGAGAGGCAGGGTGCACGCCCGCTCAGGTGGGTTAAAGGCTGGGCTGTGCTGGTGGGTATGGGGCCACGGCTCCCAGGGATGCACGGCCTGCGAGCGCGCAGCCCGGGGTGAAGCCAGGAGCCGCTCTGCCTCTGCTGGTGGCCTCAGCCCAGCAAATGCTGGGGGGTCCTTGTGGACTGGGCTGGAAAGCCTGGAGAAGGCACAAGAAACCCCCTGTGACGTGTCAGCTGTCCGTCTATCCACGGCCTGCCAGGGTACTGGCTGCCTTACCCCATCCAGGCCACATGCCAGCCTCCTCAGAGCCTGGCCGACTCACCGGGAAGAGGATTTCGGTCCACACCCATTTAGTCACCAGCGTCTGACTTGGAAGTCTGACTGTAATTAGGGGTTGGATGTAAGGTAACCTAGATAGGTTGCATTCCTGCCACCCCAGCCTTCCCCACACAAATACCTCGAGGCCACGCAGCAGGCTGAGGGTCCAGCAGTGATGGGGACAACCCGCTGCTGGGTCTAAGCCAGGACTGCAGACGATATCCTGGCCCCTACCTACACCAGCCGGCTGCGTTGCTCCAGCTGGCTTCCCCTACATGGCTCACCTGGGACAGAGGGGATGGAGGGGACGCCCTCCCTGTCCCTAGGGCCAGTGCCACCACCTCCCTGCCACCGGCTCCCTGCCCCTGGCAGCGCAGGCCTTTCTGGGCAGGCATGGGGCACTAAGAAAGAGTGGAGAGGGACCAGTAAACCTCAGCGGTGCGCTGATCCCTTGGGGTCACTCTAAACAGCCCTATCTAACACTTCATTTTGACCTTTTTAAGCCATGGATCTGGCTCAGCCCCTGCCTGACCTCAGATTAAGGGAAGCAGAAATGGAGCACAGAGAAATGTTTTGTGAATTCTAGACAGGACCTTACTTCTGGAGGGGAAAAAAAAAAATCATGGACCATCTTGTTTCCTATTTTGCCAACAGAGAGAGAGAGGAGGATAACTCCAGTACTCAGCACAGCGGTAAACAAACTGGTGAGGTGGGTCCTGGCCCCTCACCTCCAACTGAAAGTCTCCAGTGGACCTGCCTTGCTGGAATGGAGGTCTACATTTTAAATGTAGACTAGACTTTAGATTTCTAATTAATGGATTTTGAGTTCAAATATTGAAAATAAAATATGTGACCTCGGGCTCACATCCTGCTCTACCACCAGCAGGAAGAGATGGATTTGGGAATCAGCGGTCGCTTTGCTGGCCGCAGTCTCATGAATCCGTGTGCGACAGATGAAACAACATTGGCCAAATTTGTTTTACCTCCTGCCTCTCTGCAAGCTGCAGCTCAGCTGGGCCCACGGGTATATCCCCCTGCATCCCGTCGCCCAAAGAAAATACAAAGATTTGTGATCTCTCTGCCCCCGGTCTATTGATGGACACAAATGACCAGTTTAGCACTTTCATTTCCACACTGGGAATAGGGGGATTAAAATGCCACTATCTCCTGATTGTAATGCTTTTTATGCAGGCCTTAGGTAAACACTACACTAGTCAACAAACCAGTGTTAATAAAAATTGCTAATTAAATGAGGGCCAGTGGCTCGCTTTATTGACATAAGTATTTATAGGCTTTTTCTGCTTTCTTGTATTTTCCAAGGCTCTGTATATTTTGCATTTGCTTTTGCTCTCTGTTCCTGCTTGTCCTTCTAATTATTGCTTTATAGTTTTTTTGTTGTTGTTGTTTTAGCCACTCTGAGTCAAACATAAGGGTCTGCCTCATATCAAGCCCCTTCTTTTCTTGGAAGAACTTCTCTAACAACACAACACGCACAACACAACACAATATTTTGGGGTTTGTAAAGAATACCACACATTTCTTAAATCTATCTTTTGCAGTGTGTTACTAGCCAAAATAGCTTCTACTTCGGGATAAGACTTGGCTTTTTAGTACACATTTGTCTAGCTCCTCAAGAAACAGGACCTTAAACCCTGAGTGAAAGGAATTTTTATTCAGCTGAGCTTATCTCTGTTAATTCAGGATATGCAGTTGACTACCAGATAAAGAAAGGCACCCAAACTACAGCTCAGCAAGGGACTCCAATGTATTCAGTCATCCTTCTGCAGAACATGCAGACCATCATCTTTTAATTATTAGCATGTACTATTAATTCTGTGGAAACCCACACTGGACACAGCACACGGGACTGAAATGGCACACAAAAGCAGAAGGGCGACGATGTCAACTGGAGTGCCACATTGCTTTATCCCTCAGAAGAATCCTGTGCGATAGTGAGGTCTGAGCATCATGTCAGCAGAAGAAGATTCCTTGGCAGAACATACCCCATGGACGTGACACTGCTGCTGGTTGCCGTGGAAGCTAGACTTGCACTAAATCAACTTCTCCAGGTCTCCCATATGCTATGTGCTATCCAGCGTGCCTTTCTGCTCAGATACACTGCGAGGCTGACATGTACCGTGGCTTCTGCCTGTGCAAGGTTTTATTCTAGAAGGCGCCGAAGCTGGTTACCACCTTCACATCATGGCCCTTTGTGGACTACAAATGGGAAACCCAAGCTGTCATCAGAAGATGTGCTTTGCAAACTGATCTTGAGTAAGCAGTGGACGGGAATACAGGGATATCGTTGAGCCAACACTGTTGAGAACGTAAACAAAATTGAATGGAAGTGAATATGATGTAGAGCTTGTGTCCTTGAAAGCTAATTTAAGCTCTCTTCGCTCTGGTTAAGTTTTAAACATTTCTGATGGGATGAGGGAGACAAGCAGCTGCAATACAAAAGATAAGGGCTGGAGCCTGATTAATATTGGTGTTTTGAAGGAAGAGTTTTCACAGCCCAGCTGGGATTGATTTATCCCCACTCAGAGTTACCACCAAATACAGAGCCATTCCAGAAATGAGCAACCCCAAAACCAATAGTCCCCAAACTGGAGGGAAGAGAGGGGCAAGTGCTAAGGATATTCTTGAAATAATCACTCCAGTCAGCAGGTGAATAACAAGAAATGCCAGTTAATAAAAAATAGCAGGAACTGCAATTCTGACTGTATTCTTAAAAATAAATAACAATAAAAGGACATTAAAAAGAGGTAAACAGCATCTGAGTGCTAGGCAGAAAGCCTGGCACACTCCAAAACGTTGCAGAGCACCTTTCAGTCCCACGGGAGATCGCGGGTTTGAACACACAAAGAACTTATTGCTGGGTAACAAATTATCAGGTGTCTGCTGATCCATGGCAACTGTCCCTGCTGATTCGCACGGTGGCAGATGTGGGATAATTTGAGATCTCTGCATCCTCCGTGGAAGACGAGAGAGGCCTATGCTAATGTGAACGACCTCACATTTGCTGCAGCCTAAGAGTAGTCATGTAGACAGTTGTCTTCTGCCAGTTGACTGGGGGCAACTGGTTCTCCTGTGGTTTCTTGTTTCTGTGGCTGAGCCTGGATGAGTGTGTCGTTGCCTGTATTTTGGCCATATAGGCTTTTCTTACTGTGATGCAGTTCTTTCCTCCCTCCTTGGATAACCAAGTCACTGAGCCCAGTGTTGCTCTCCAATAACGGGACCATTCCTGTACAGAGGGTAAAGGGATAAGCAGACCATCCTGTGGTGAAAAGTGATTGGGGGACCTTCTGATAAATAACCACCATGGTTTTGACATTACTGTGGCATCCTTCTAAAATGTAGGTCCCATGTGGCCACTGATTTGCCTTCTATCTAAGGCTCTACTTGGTCTGTAGGGCCTGAGCACATCTCTTTATTGGAAACAAGGCGGTAAAGAACATTTGTTATAAAAACGGGAACTGCACAAAACTAACATGAATTTAGATTTCATTATAAACATGGAACCTGGCAAAGATTAATTGAAACATTTGCCAAGGGCCAATCTAAAGTTCGATGAAATCAAAGGGGGACTTTAAACTGACTTTAACAGCCTTGGGGTCAGGTTGTAAGGCAAATTGGACAAGTTTCAAGGTCCCTAGGTCAATAGATTTTTTTTTGTTGTTTAAAAATCAAAACCATGCCACGCTATTAGTTTAAAAGACATTTCAGCCATCAGCCATAGACATCACTTGGTACCAGTTCAACAGGAACCGGATCAGCTCCTGCAGACCGTGGAATGCAGTCTGTAATGCCTGGCTCCTTGGGCATTATATTGCCCTGGTGAAAAATGCCTGTCTCTCTGGCAACGGGGTAAGGGAGAAGCCAGGCACCAGGTACTGCTGGGTCCCGGACCTCACCTAGGGTGACCCATGGCAGGGCGCTCTCAAGAAACCGCCTCTTGAGATGGAGCTCTCCACCGCAGAAGGCATCAGCCTGAAGACCTACAGGGCACAACGCAAAGCTGATCATCACTTCCCCTGGGTATCTGCTTGAGGGAATGGGTAGCTGGGTTGTTTACCTTGTGGGGAGGAACCTTTTCCTTTTGAGTCTTGGAAAAAAGGAACCGCTTTGTGTATGTTTACTGGAAGTCCAATGTGTTCCCCGAAACATGAAGATAGGGCACATCCTTATAAATCAGAGTGGAGAAAAAATAAATACAGAAAGAAATGGGCTGGGAGAGCTGCAGAGACAGTGTGTGTGCGTGTGTGTGCTCAGCCAGCAAGGGGAATGACACTGACACTGTTTCAAAGGAAGGTCATCGCATAGACCATAAATCTCAAACACTTAGAATTTGCTTCATTTGTCTTCGTTAACTCTTTTTTACAAGAAGTTCAGCAACTATTGGAAAATTTTGAAATTATTGTTTATTTATGTGGCCCTGCAGCTGTTCATGGCTAGTGACTTAAAGTTTTATGCAGCCAAACACAGCATGATCATCCTGATCCTGTCCGTGAGGGACCTGTCCTTAGCAGGGATGCCACTGCCTTAAGCAGTTGTGTGAATAAGGGCCGGGGTGCCCAGGCGAATGGTACGGGCACATGCAATATGAATGTGTGGGCAGCACTGGTGTGAGCGTTCCCTTTGCCTGGGCATAGCCAGGTGCCAGCAGCAGACAGAGAGGGAGGAGAGCCTTCTGGGGAGGGAGCAGACCTTTGCCATGTTCTTACACTCACTCCCAGGCCTCCCCTTTTGGGCGCTCTGGGGGAAACGGACTTCTGCTTTGAGGTGGCGGAGCCCTTCTTATATCTGCTGCTGTCTACTTTTGCTGCTTTGACTCTTCCGGTTAGCTCTGGGCCCATGAGGTTTTGCTGAGCACCAGACATGGCTCATGAGTCAAGTTCTCCAAAACTCTTCTGCTCAGAGAAGAGGGGGAGGGGAGAGTTTTCTCCAATTGATCACAATTAATGTAATTAGTACTTTGCAGTTTTTCTTATCCATGTCTCTTTACCTTCGAGACCTTCATTCATCTTAACACCTATTGCCATTCTTAATTACTTTCAGTGAGCCCATAGCAAAGAACAGATATGTTATTCTCTCCTGTGACTGGCTGCATGAAAATATTAGAGAGAGACAAACTGACCAGACTGAGCATTTAGTCAAATTCCAGCTCTGCCATTAACTTGCGTGGTGGCCATGGCAAGTCATTTCACTTTGCTCTGGGCTGGTTCATTCATACAGAAAATGGAAATAGCAGACTGATCCATATTGAAGGTCTAATCCAGCCCCAACCGAGATAATAGAAGCTTGGCTTTGCTTAGCTTTGCTTGGCTTGGTAAGCCTTTTTGGAAATGTAAGCCTTATTGTTTTGAAAAATCCCTGTTAATCACACAGGGAAAATCTATTGTGTTATTTAAATAAGCAAACTAAACTGAGGAAAAGAACTGCAGCCTCCTCAACGACTGAGAAGCAAATTCTGTAGGCCCATGTTTATAAGAAGCAGAGCATCCTGATCTCAGCATGCTTTCCACCACTGCCTCTGTCTCCACCGGCACACTAGACTGCTTCCTTCAGAAAGTCCGGGTACACCAGAGGTCAGAGAGGACCTTGATTTATAAGAAGTTTAGTTTGCAGTCCAAGAGCTCCTTCCCAAGCAGTTGGACACTTTATATCAGCCCTTGCTTGCTAACTAGGAGGATTAATGACCACTTTCCAATTCCATCTCTCAGCTGCCAACCACCGACTGTCACGCTTGATTGCCTCCTTTTCCAAGACCAAGGGGCTAGAGACATCTAATGGTTACTGCATGCATAGCAGGGCATCTTCCTCCACTGTAGCAGGCTGTCCTGTAAGACACTGGTTCCAATATTTAACTCCTTCAGTACCTCAGAAGCATATGTGCTCAAGACCAATGAAATGACAACGGCTGTGTGGGTGTATGACATCATGGCATCCCACTAGAAGGAAAAATAAGTGACGCAGATGACTCCGGGGCAGAAAATGACCAGTAGTCAGTGAATGCATTCAAAATTCATTCAGGTGCCTGCGTGTTGCTGGGCTCCATCTTGTCTCTGTTCTCCTCTTCCTTGAAGGGCAGAAGAAGGATTTAATACAGGAGAGGTGCATGAATGAGTTACTATAGCATTCTTGACACTGGAAAACCACCACACCGAATGAAACATATGGTCTTCCATGGAAGAGAAGGGGAATAAAATAACAAAGCCCTGGAGATTAAGGAAGGGAAAACAGACTTGGTTGAATAGACAAATGTCCTTTGTTCTGCCTTCAGGGTGCCCCGTGCCCTGACTGAAACGGGTCCATGACATGAAAGCTGCAAATTCCTGAGCGTACGCTCAGAAGACGTAATATTTCCTAGCTGTCTTTGCTGAATGGAGAGAAATAGGTGCTGTTGAGCAATTCAGGTAAAATGCACAATAACAAGTATACCTCCAAGAAGGTGCTCAGTAGCTGGGTGGTTTACTGCCCTGTCTGGGAGGATCCCTCAGGAATGACATAGTTGATGACTCAGGCAGCATGAGAGGTTCAGCACGGGATTTGGAGGAGAGCCTTTGCTTAGCAAAGCCAGTGATTTATAGACTGGCACAATGTATATGTCCAGAAGCCTCATTTTTGTGCAAAAAAACCCCAAACAACTTCAAAACAGGATAGATAAATAAACAGAGATCAAATAGGGACATGATTCTGGAGTCCTGAAGGCCCCTACCTTTTACAAAGAAATCCCCTTATCTGTATATACTGAAGTTCTCATGTGCAGTGAGCGTGTGAAATGCCTGGGGATTTCCAGGCATGCTGCAAGTGCTCAGATCTTCTCTGGAGATGGCCCCTTACAAGCAGAGGTGGGACAGGAGCTGGAACGGGGCACTGCAGAGTCTGGTCCTGATCACAGCACTGGCCTCTTTCGCTGCAACATTCCTGTTCGTAAAACCAGAACAGCAATACTCCATGTAGTCCCCAAGGGTGCTGTGAGACTCACCATGGCCATTGACAGGCAAGCCGTGGAGAATCTTGCTCAGCACTAGAAACTACTCCCATCTGTCCCTTCCCCTCCCAGGGTCGTTCTCATCTCAGAGACTTCAGTGTGGGCAGAGATAACTCAACTCCTTCCATGAAAGAGCCAAAGGTTTAAACTGACTGCCACAGTGGAAAGCTGTGGGCAGTTACTTCGTAAACCACTGCAGCAGGAGTCACCAAGGGTTGCCTGTCAGCCTCCCAAGTAATTAGTTACCTAGGGCACTATATCATATGTGGCTGAAAGGTGGAGGAGCAAAACCATGGAGCAGATTTAGAGTACACTACAAGTGAAAAAAAACCCCAACCCCCAAACTACCATAAACCCTGAAGTTTTTAACCTGCCACTAGGGTCACCATAATTCCAGTCTGGCAGAAGCATCCAGCCATGCCTTCCACCTTGCAAAGAGTGGCTAAGGGGGATCCCAGGGAGCAGAGTGGGAGGGCAGCTTCCCTGCTTGGCCGAAGTTTGCCCTCAGCCCTTCTTCACCAGCTCTGCTCCTCTGACTGCTGCGAGGCACCATCCTTTCCCTCCCTATGTGTCTAGTGGTGGTCTCCTTGCCTGCTGAGAACACAAGGACTGAATGCATGGTTTCCTCCAGAGAAGGTATTTAAGAGAGTTGTAACTGCCATAGCTAGCCATGACAGTTAAATAACTACTGCCCAGCACATCTGGATTAGCAGTGTAGTTGCAGCCCAGCTCTTCCTGACACCTAACACAGAGTGTGTTCCTCTAGAGCTGCTCAGAAACCAAGTGGCAAAATAGTAGTGTGATGAAACACAAGAACATACTTGGTTTTGATGACATCATTTACAACAACTTATGTTTGTTTATATTTTATTCCTGATATCCACTTATATGCTATCTGCAGGGAGTTTCATGACTTGTCCAAGGCGCATTTAATTCAGTGGCTTTGTATCCACTTCATTGAGTGCTGGATCCTACTTGAGCTATGAATTGGTCCTTTAATAGGTACAGCTGTAAAAACATCTTAGCTACTTCTTTGTAGGCCTGCTTTTTCTGTAAAAAAATAGTGTATTTGCAGAAGAATGGAGTTTCAGATCAAAGGAAGCTATTTTCCATTTCAAGTTGAATTTGAGAAATAGTGATGACCTAATTAAAAAAAAGAAGAGGGAATGTTGAAATTTTGGCATATCCAAGCCATCTTGTTATTTTTTGGGGAGCGGCCTTTGGTCCATGGTGGCTCAAGCGATAAATCACAATCCCAGAATGTGGGATGCTTACGTATACAAGCCTTATCTGCTTATTTTGGAATAAAAGTTATAACCAGGCTCTTGTCCCTGCCAGGAGCAGCTCCTAGCCACGTCCAGAGGGATGTGCTCTCCATGTCCTGGCAGAGCTATTGCACTCAATAGAAAGAGACACTTGAACATTCATTGAAGTAGAGAAAGAAGAGGACTTTATAGGTCAGTAATTAAGACACTCACTTGTTGGTCCAAGTGCTGGAGAGCTCAAACATCGAGGAGTACTCTGTAGGCTACTGTGGGTAGTGCTCATGGGGTTTGAATCAGGACACAGTCAGACAAATGGCTTTCTGCAGTACGGATGATCAGACTAAGGTGAAGAGAGAAGGACAGTTTTTCCTCTGCAGTTTTATGAGCAGTGTCTAAGCTAATGTCTAAGACTTGTGATCTAGTCTTTTGTTTGTAACCTCCTCCATTCTTATTTAAAACACCCCAAAAGAATTTTTTGTTCTCTAAGAAAATGACTAGGTTAAACTTGAGCATTTTTCCTTCAGTTTTAGAGCTCCAACACCACACTGAAAAAGTGACTTTTCTTGCAAGCTGAGTCCCACATTTTCTTGCTAAGAGGTGTGCACTGTGCTTCAATACTAAGCTGTCAAATTCCATGGGACCCTACCACCCTCTGCTTACCTCCTATTGATTTTGAAGCTGGGAACTGCTGTATGAAACTGATAGGCTGACTGGGTGTTAGCTTGGGTCTCGAGGCAATTCAAGGGTAAAATGATATAATGCAACAATATGTGAGAACTCAGCAGTCAGGGTATTACCATTCTTGACTAATTGCCAGTGCCATGAAACTGGCCTTCTGTCGATCACAGCCAAGGAGAAGGCTGACGTGGTATCTCAATGCACACACAACTACCTAATCTGTAGCTTGCAGTAGACTTAATGACCATAAAGAAGATTTCAGAAAGAAAAAACAAGGCAACGTCTATGAAAAAGGACAGATAATAGCTGATTCAACCAGACTTCATTAGTGGAGAATGACGGCTAGCCATGGGATGAAAAGAGGCTCTGATATTTTCTTGAGCTGGACTCCTTTTGATCTTAAGCATGTCTTGAGATTTTTGGGTTGCTTTCTTAATCTTAAAATGATTTAGAAAAATCCTTTTTAGAAACAGGCTGCCCCAGTCTGTGCCCTACTTCCTGCACCTGGACACCTGACAAAGATGTTACGGCTTTCAGGAAACAGCACATTTGTCAGCATGCAGCCCCCAGCCGAACAAAGGGCTGGATTCATGAATGCAATATCAACCATGGAAATGTTCTGCCCCTGCCCCTCCCCGGCTTCTGACTCAATCTGTTGAAACAAAAAATGAATTGTCATTGGATTTTGCAGCCTTTGAGGTTCCTCAGCAGATCAGTACATCTTGGACATGTTGATGGCCCCTCATTTGAATGAAACTGCCCAAGAATCGCAAGAATTTGAGCTTAGATTGCGAGTCACTTTTGGGGGGTTTGTTTCTAATAAGGAGAAGTAATACAAAACTGCTACTAAAGAAGAGGCGAGAGGCAGTCTCTGCAGCAAGGAAAGGTAAGTGTGCAGTGAATTACAGTCAGTTCTGACTTTGCTCCCACACAGCAGCACCACTTCAAAATTTCCCTCGCCCTGGAGAAGCAGGGTACCCTTTTGACAGGAACTTGGTGTTCGTTAACGCTGTTTGCTCTGCCTGACATGACAGTTAAAAGCTCTAGACCTGTACCACATTTATTCAACGTTGTCATATTCAGCAAAACATTTAAGCAGTTATTCAGCCTGAAGCACCTAAGGAGTCCCACTGTCAACAACAGGACTTCTCAAATGTTTAAATTTATGCAGGTGTTGAAGTACCTTGCTGAATCAGGGCTTCAAACCCTAGTAGCCTGCTGAACCACAGTGATCATTGCAGTCTTTACCCCCAGAGCCTTACAAACACCCCTGGCACGCAACATACAAAACTAATTTTAGTTAATTGGATAAAATTGTGTAAGTGCACTCAGTGACCTCTGAGAGTTTTGAAAACTAATTATGCCGGTGTCACCCTGCGTACCCATTTCTGTGATTAGTCACATCCACCTATAGGAGATGTGGCACTGTCATCTGATATTCTCTGTGATCTGTCCTAAAGGCTGGCACATCTCCAGCTCCGGGTGGGTTTCCTCCACAGTTGTCACACAGTGTGGTGCAGCTACCTGTGATAACTGATGAGCAGACAGACATCTTTTGCACTGCCATTTTTAATGCGTTTCACTACATACCCCTTTCAAAGACTAATAATTTCCGCCGGGCAAGAATACCGTCAGCCTGGCATCAGATAAATTCTCAGGCAGAGCGCCGTACCCTGCATTGCCTATTTTATCTAATAAAGACTTTTCCATCTCTAGTCTACTGCTTATAATTTAGTCTTCATAAATTGACTTGCCAACACAGTCGGTTGGACAGAAAAAAAGTAAGATGCTGACGTATCTTCAGACTCCTTTCAGCTGACACAAAACACCCATTGTCAAAACAGGGTAAGTAGAGGGGAAAACATTTTGGCAATCAGAAACTGAATTTCAATTTACCATCCTCCTGCCCTTCCAGTACTGTGACAAGGAGTAATGCTTTGGTCATTCACATACTGACACAAGATAACATTTTGAGGCTGGAGCTGAAATGAAATTTGAGATTAACATTTTTTTTTTTTCCCCAGGATGGAAGTAACTGCTCAACCTACCTAGACGAAAACTTTAAACTAAAACAGGGTTGTGAACAGCACAGGTAGCATCAGAAATATCACCATCTGTTTCCTCACATGTAAGAACAGCTTTTCAAAGGCACTTGTTCCCCCGCCCCTTTGGTCCTTTCTTCAGCTAAGGTTGATGACACGTGGCTTCGTCCCTACTCTTGACAGAGCCACCAGTGCCCTCCCAGGTAGGCTGCAGCATCCGCGGCCATGCACAGATGCTGCCCGTGCACAGCTGGCAGGGTAAAATGGTCCCCAGATGTTTGAAGAGTACACAGTGAACATCCCCCCTGCAGACAATATCGGCAGCAAATATTGGGGGGTAACTGGGCACGTCTGAAACTCCCCTGCACCCGCTGCACGGCTGGGTGCATGCAGGGAGGGCAGGAGCAGACCTTTCGTCTGTGCGTTTGGCAGCCTGGTGCCCACGTGCAGTTTGCATTTTCCACGTTGCCTTAGTTCAAAGGAGCATTAATACATGTGTTGCTAATGAGATAAAGCAGCCAACTGCCTGCTGTGCTGGCTTAGGGAACGAGCACGGCTTTTACCACTCTGGCTCTCCTAGCGCTGAGCTAAGGGGACATCTGCCTGGGCACACACAGCCCCGTGGAGATGTTTGCTCCTCTTCTGCCCCTTGTCCTCAACTGCCAGTGCACCTGAGGCAAGCAGTGCTTTCCCTCTGTCAGACCATTACGTACCACAGCCCAAATTCTGCAGACACTTAGGTGCACACAAGAGGCCCCACAGAGGAAAGCCGGCAGGGTCTTGGGAACGAAGGTGTTCATGGACACGTCTGCATGACCGGGACCCAGAGTTCTTGTAATTTGGGAAAAATAAGCACCGGCTTCTAGCTATGCAATAAAAGTGCACCATACCCTCATCCTGCTATATGTGTTAATCATGCTTTGATAATTGTCTCTAAAATTAAGTTTAATAACAACTAAAATATTTCAAGAGTTTCCTTGGCAGCAGAGTTTATAAAAGGTGCTACCTAGGCATGATGGAAAAGAAAATAATATTATACCATCAAACCTCTGGGAGAAATAACAGCTTGGATTTGTTAATTTTGGACAAAGTCTAAATTCTTCTGCTGGCACAGTTTTAAACTATAGTCCTATAACGCGTCTCCTCATACTTTTATGGCAGCGATAAGAAAATTGGCTAAAAAATGGTAATGCCCCTTTTGGATCCTAATGAATCTTTTGAGTCTCGCTTGTTTAGTTTAATGAAAAAATAAAGTTAGCATGGCCATATTGCAATCCCAGTAACAATATCCTGTGTTGGGATAATGAACAAATCACATCAGGGGCAGGCAGAGTGTCTCCATGGCAGGGCAGAACCAGCAGCCACTCAACAGCCCTCAGCAGCGCATGGCTCTTCCCAGCTTCTCCACATTTAGGATAAAACAAACATGCAAACAAGATGGAGCTGGGTCCTGAGGACCTCCCCAGGTGGCCTGAGGGCTGCTGTGGGACATGGACCATGCATGGATCACCAGGACAGGTGTGCAGGCTGGTACCTTCGAGGCCAGCACTCCCACTGGTGGCTGTTCCCAGTTCCTTAACTCTTGCCATACTGGAAAGCCAAAGGTTGAATAAAGACTGTTTTACAGAATTTTGTAGCCACCGGAAACCAGCTTTTAACCCTAAAATTTGAGGGGTTAAACTGATAGCTGAGTTGGAATTTCTTCAGCACATAACACAGGCAGCAGAGAAAGTAGAGATGTTCAGATGAAAGTAATACTTTTTGTTTCTTAATCACAGCATGTTCGCCAGCTATTTGACAACTGGATTGAGCCTTTAAAGTCCTAACATGTTACCTGACGATGTGGCTTGATTACGGCCTAGACATGAATGTGTAATACTGGTTTTCAAGGGGCCAATTAGATGCAGTATTTCATGTAGCTGTTCCATGAAGAGTGAAATTATGCCAGCGTATATTGATCATTTTGGTTTTTAGAAGCTATTTCTTAGTCCGGTGACAGTAGCTTTCAGAGGTAAGAATGCTATCTGCAGAGACTGCCCCCCAGCTTGGAGTGCGGCTAAAATCCTGAAAGCTGTACTGATTTAATTACAACTATTCAAAGAGAGTGAAAGATTTTATTCAGACTTTCCTGAGATGGAAAAGAAGGGGGTAATGGAAATTCTTTTATCATCCCAACTGCAGGGGTTGTGAATGAGAGCACGCTCTCATTTACTGTCTATACAGCTGTAATTAAATCACTCCAGCTTTCAGAATTTTAGCCATACCCCAAGTTGGGATAGAAATTCTCAGTGAAAGAGATAACACCGCATGAAAGCAGTCAATACAAATAACTAGATGTAGCGGCCAGAGAGTTTGCTTTCTTCCAGAGAATTCAAGAGCAAAGCAGGACACAAGGCATGCTGCGCCACGCTGGTGCTGCCGGCACGGATCCAGCCGGACCTTACTGCCACCCACAGCAATGCTATCTAGAGAATCACGGCACTACTACCGTGTCCCACCAGCCACATCTGCTGGTTAATAAAAGAGAAGTCCAAGCCCATCCATGACCAAAACTTGAGAAAAGAGTTTGGAAAAGCTCCATTTTCCCAGGGAATCTAGAAATCTTTCTTGCTGAGTGCCCCAAAGAACATAAGCTCATTTTAATTGAAAAAAAACACCCACAATGGCAGGAAATCAGCAAACTAGTTATGGAAATTAAAAAAAAAAATGAAGCTAAACCTCAGAGCAGGGCTTTGCTATAAATGGATGCATTGATCAAGTCCCGTACGTGTTTGGAGACAGATTTGTTGCAGCTGTTACCTGCTGTGCTCCCGGCCAAGAATGCAGCCAGACTGCTGGGGAATTAGGTGTGGTTTGGGGCAGGATGGAAAGATAGCGACAGTATGAGAGAGGTGGCTGTCTTCTGATGCAGCAGCACCTGGCAAAGCAGGCTCTGTGCATCCCAAAGAGCAGTGACCGACCCAAGGTACGATGTCAGAACAGGCAAGTGCAGGGTCCCGGCCCCACTGTAATGAACCAGTAGCCCAGCTCCTGCCCCACCGGGTGGGCTCAGCTTTGGGTGTGAGGACAGCTTCTTTCCCAGCCTGTGAACCTTGGACACCCCTGGCTTGCCAGCCTCACACAGTGGCAGGGTGCTGCAGCTCTGGTCCTTGGTGGATGTTCAAGGCTTGGGGGCAGAGAATGCTGTTGTTGCTGCCACTATCCCCATAAAAGGCACCAAACGTGATGCCTCAGCACGTGGGAGAACAGAGTGAAGAGGTGATGTGGGTGTTCAGAGAGGTGGGAGCATCCTTAGGAATACAGAGTTTGGCTGGCAGCGAAATTGGCTCCATGGGCCAAGGACAAGTGGAAGACGAGAGGAGTTAGCCTGGGAAAGGATCTGACTCGGGATATTGACACATTTTGCCTTGCTTGAGGCTAACCAGTGTTTGGTAAATATGTTGTACCCTGACCTCCCATCCCATCCTGTGCACCTCCGTCTTGTCAGGCACCATGCAATCCTGCACGTCCTGTTACTGCTTTGCAACAAACCCATCGATATACTTAGGCAAGGAGAAAAGCATTGAAACACAATCTGTGATAATAACAGAAAGTAAATGCTCCCAGCATTATCGCATCCTTAAAGCCCCACTTGGGGAGTTCCTCCCTGGGCGTTCATGTTTACCATAAATTGCCAGGGGCTGACTCTTTCAACACAAGGAGAAACACCATATAGACAAGCTACTGCATAATGTATAAGATATAGGATACGGCAGGGTTATGAAGGATAGGTATATAAGAATAAAGAAAATATCTGCAGCATGTGGCCTCGAGGGTAAAGGCAGCCCTACACGTCTCTCTTTACAGAGCTGCATCTCAACTGTAATATCTGGCCCCTGTTAGAGCTGGACGTACCTCTGAATCCCAGGCAGCGTTGGCCTGTGTCATTTCAGATGCTTGATGGTGCCTTTCTTGAGCAAAACTCCCATTCAAGTGCATGGGCATTTTGACCGATTCACAGCCGCTTGGTTGGACCTTTTGGAGGTCGGGTTGAGAAATAGTGGGGAATAAAGCAAGGGTAGCACTCTGTACCTGCTAACGCATGAGATCCTCTCAGTTCTACAGCCTGGCAGAGCTTAATATCTCCTTTGTCAAAGCGACAGGCAAATCCCCATGACAGATCACATAATTATTAATTCTGTTCTCAGGTGATATGCACAATTTGGAAGTTTTTTGAATGCAAGGTAGTAAGATAACACTTCAGGGAAAAAACCCAAAAAAACCCCAAATTTCCAGTTCACTAAAATTTCAGAGGTAAACAATAAAAGTTACAGCAAAAGGATACTGCGCAGACCAAAAGATTCCTCACTGCAGGTGAGACGATGGCCTGTTGTACAGAGACCAAATACAAACTGACCCAGGCAAAGACGAATTAAAAAGTGTTGCATCTGTTTGTATCCTCCATAACTAGTTTGGCTGGTAATTGTTGGAGTTTAAACTGCAAATAGTTTAATTTCTCTCTTCGTATGAAAAGCTCCCCACTTTTCAGAGGTTTGGCTTTCTGGCTGACATTATCCATGCTCAGAAGAGAAGTCATTTTAGGGACTTGTCCAGAGCAATGTCACTTAAATGACTTTCTACTCGTTAACTATCTCCAGCTAAACCAAAAAGCACGACACTTTTCTCACGGTTATAAAAGTGGTCTAATGACCTGTTTCCAACCTGGTTTCTGAAGGCTGTGTGAACTTTAGCAGAAATTTGGCACGAAGGCGTAGGACTAGTCATATGCTGCAGTTTGGGAGGTGGTGAGAATTCAGAGATATGTGACAGGAAGAAATCCCCTGCCAAGCATGTTCGCTGGGGATCACTTTCTACCCTTTCTATGGCAAAACCAGCAAAAGCGATTAGGGGAAGGGAAAAAACTCCTCTGTGAACTTGCGTGCAGACACTTTCACATGTGCCCTTGCAAGGCTTGTGTTTTCCACCAACGTTCTGGCAAACGAGCGATATCAGTTGTGCAAATGCTGGTGAAAAACAACTATAGGCAAATCTTAGGGTTTTCTCTGAATGAATGTTCACAAATAATGTTTTGGAGAACTCTTGGCTGGAACAAAATCTATTTAGTCAGAATTTCCAGCACAGCTAGGGACACTAGACTAAAACAGCAGATGAGTTGGAAAAAACACACCCTACATACAGAAATGTCACAGGGACCTTCCACGACCCTCCCAGTGATAATGTAGCAGAAATAACTAAGCACATAAACCCGTAAACTTCTGTACTGGGAATTCTCTCTCCTTGAGCTCTTCCGTAAAAGCGTGTGCATAGGATATTGCTGTAAACTGGGCAACGCTAATGCATTCATTGATCAGACAGGATGTAACCACTTAATACTGCAGTGCGGGCTTTCCATTTGTTTATCCTTCCTCTCCTACGTTTCAGTGGCATTTTCATTTTAAGCAAATTTCAGCATAATCACCGTATTTGCTTAAACCTGCGCATGTGCGACAAAGCCGTTCCTAGCCCATCTGCTCTGGCAGCCTCTGTCATGTAAAATGGACACCTGTCCGTCCAAGGTGTTGGAAGCAGAAGGAGGGATCCGCCGTCACACGTGCAACCGAGGACAGAGGGGCAGAGGCACTGGGGAATTGTTATCACCAGACACTGAGAGGCACGTGTTTCAGAGCCGAGGTTTTACACCCCTCACGCATGCATATGTATTTTACCTCATTATTGGCTTCAGCTGTACTTATTGTTACCAATTTGTGTCCCGATGCTATTTTTCTAGGCAGCCTCGGTGGGAGAGACTTGTGTGCAGAGCAATATTTGCATTTCTGCAAGCCTTTACGGGTATACATATTGCTAATACGCACATAAACAGGATGCCATTCATATTTAAACAGTGCTTTCGGAGTCGGATGGCATCACAGATGAGGGAATGGAAATGTTCTGATTTGTATCACTTATCTCAGTGGAGGTTGCTTCCTTCACATATTCTGACTTCTGCAGAGCCGCTGTAATAAGGTAGTTATGTTCACATAGGATGAGGCACTAGGCATTTAATAACCCCCGCTTCCTCCCCCAAAAGCCTAATAAGCTTGCTTTGCCAGTTGATCTTTACAGTCACTCGCCGCTCCACTTTTTCCAGACTACTGTGCTTCCTTTATACTTCAGCTCTTTTTTTCATTTTCATTTGCATATATTCAAGGCCCTAAAGAAAAACAGCTCTGTATTAAAAGGCTATAACAGAACTATATGCTATTTAAGTAACAATAGAACATGTTTTTCATTGGGAGGAAAAAAAAAAGAGGATATTTTAGTTCCAAATAAGATTTAAAAGGATGTCACATGATGTTCAGTGTACTTTAGCTCGCAAAATTTGTCCTGCAGTTTGTTGCGGCTTCTGCTTTAGTCAGTTCATCTCTTTTGCAGAAACAGGACTATAACAGGACTGTGTGTGTTCCGACATGTCACCTCCCTTTCCACCGGAGGCTTTCCCCAAGCACAGAAGACCCGATGCTTCACTGCACTGCACCCTCTACCGCTATTTGCTCTTGCGCTAAGGGGGTGTAAGGCAGCGCTGCTCACGCTGGGCAGCGTTTCACACTGCCTTCAGCAGGCTGCAGGGAGCCCGGCTCAGCAGGGCTTATCCAGGCATCAGTTCCAAAAGCTTTTCATTCCTAGAAGTCACGGCTGTGTCAGGCGGGATGCTTCTCCACCGCCTTTATGAGAGAAAGTGCCAAAAGGGTATGCATTTGCAAAAACATATGGTGAAAAAATTTTGGTTACACAAACACCCCTCCCAGCCTCGTGGGTGCTTATGTGCATGCCTGGGGGTCTGCCTCATCATCCCCGAAAGGTTTAGTGGCCAGGACAGAAGCAGTTCTTGCCCAGCTGTCTGCCGTGGCCTTCTGCTGGCAGTCACCGTCACTTAGGGGAACTTGCTGAGTGAGCTGGGTGTCGTCTCCAAAACTTTCTCAGGGCACAGCCCTGCAGTTGGATTAAACCAACCTAAGATCACATTCCCTCCCAAAAGGATGATCCTGCCTTCCTCCAGCCTGGCTGCGTGTTCCCAGTGCCCCCCCACTGGCACAGCTGACCCTGCAGCCGCTCAGGGAGTGGGAGCCGCGCGCTGGAGGAGCTGAAAGCCGACTTGGCAAAAGGAGAAGAAGATCCTTTTTCGTCAGGTCAGCAAGAGAACCTGTCCCACCCTGCCACGAGGCGGCAGGAGCACGTGGCTGGGAGAAGTGGGCACTCTCCCTTTCATTTGTCCATGAGTCATTAGTTCAGCTAAGCTGACAGCAAAGTCACATTTTGAGTTTACAGCCCGAGCACTAATTTAAGCTGCTGTCAATTTTTGGTTCGCCTTAGCAGCCGGGGCTGGCAGTGCTGCAGCCGCAGAGGCTTGCCAGTGCCTCTGCTAGGGGACAAGATGCTCCACCAGAGAGAGAGAAGGGCGGGGATGGCAGCAGTATCTGCACCTGCTGCAAATCCGTCTTCTCGCTTCTTTCTTTGGGAGGGCTATTTTTAACGGGATCGTCGTGGTGACCCAAGATGTCAAAGTGCAGCTTCACAAACAGTTGCATCGCTGCAAACAAGGTGGAAGCAAGCTGTGAGGACATGGGGACAGGGCAGTCCCCTTAGGCCAGCCTCACCACAGAAGCCACCACGTCGTGAGGACCACCACCACCAAGGGGGCTCTGGAGACGTTCAGGAGGGAGGAGGCTTCCCTCTCATATTTGGGGGTATAAATGTGGTGTTACCCATTCCCTTCAAGACTCAAGCTGGGTTTCAGGCAGGAGCTTTGCCTTTGCCTGGGCTCTGTGAAAGATTGAGCAGGATACATGAAAAATCCTAACATTTTCCCCAGTGACAGAAGAACTGATGCTCTAAGAGGAAGGACTCTTGCTCTAAACTAATGCTCTAAGAGAGTTTGGCTGTTTTTTCAGTATATTTTTTTTTGCCAGTGAGTGAAGAGGTGGCTGCTTTATAGGTGTGAAAATGAGAGGCAAAGGACAACAAGCTCTTGCTTCCATCCTTGTATTTTAGAAAGCAGTAGACAAACTAGGTGGTTTTTGAATGCAGGACAAAAGGTCCTCCGAACAGAAATAAGCAGGGCTGTGGCTCTTCAGTGTTATTCTCATGAAGGAACGGAGAGGATTAAAAAAAGAAACCCTAAAACCCCAGTGACATATTTACTAATTTTGTGTGTCAAATAGCAGAAACAACTCATTTCTCCACCTTTATCCAAGGATTTCCATAAGCCCACTTTTAGTGGGTATCCAGGGCAGACTCACGGATAACTGCACTTCATCATTCCACCAGGAAGCTCATTCAGACTGAAAGTTGGACTATTGGTTTTTAATTTTAATGCAGTTTTTCATTGTGATAGCTCTTCCACCTGACATGGAATTACCACGGTGCAAATTGAATACAATAAAATTGCTAATCAGCCCATTAGAATATGTTGATGGTATAACATCTATTAGTTGTTGAATGATGTCTTCCTCGGATGTATTTTGAATTAAGTCTGCATGATAACAAAATTAATCCAGATATGTGTACCTACCCATAAACACAGTGTGCACACGCATACGCAGCCTTCTCTTGGAAATCCGTACAACTTTTTAACATGGTGACAATCCCATACAAGTAAAAGAAAATGTGTCTTCAAATAGTGAAATAAGCAATTAAATGCAAAGAAATTATCCGTGAAGTAAGACAGGATACAGCTGTTTGCTCTGATCATGTGTCTTTCGTGAGAACAGAAAACCTATTACAGGCTCCAATCTCACATCGCAGTGAATTTTTCTGACTTCAGGTGCTTCTCATCCCAGGAATACCTCCCACATTTTACCTCCCCAACAATTAAAACAAATCACGCTCCTGCATTGACATCTTCTTACCCCATTTTCTCCTGCTTTTTTCCAAGCTCTTGCCTGACAATTTCTTAGGTCCTTAATTCTGAGGCCATGATTTTCTCAGCACCCCAAGAAGAAGAGCCCTTAGCCTGTTTCTTTTAAGGTCTCATTTAATTTCTCTACCCCAGTGCAAGGCTTCCCTTGCTCTACCATTGCAAAACCCACAACACCAACTTCTTTTCTTGGCTGCCTCTTCTCGGGGAAAGATAATTTCCTACACTGGCCATTTCCCCTGTAAGCGTCCTCTGGTGCTACATCCTGCACAGCTGAAAGCTGCCATGCCAAGAATGCCTTTGTCTGAAGCTGAAAATAGATAGAAAGTAGCAGCGAATCCAAAATGTCTCTTATTTTTTTAATATGCTCTGTTAAAAGCTCCTAATCATTATAAAATAAGAATTGTTGAAGTTGTTAAGGGGGAATTTGTCCCTATCCACAAACACAGGTTCTTTATATTCAGCGGAATCAACTTTTATGGTAATCTTCTAAAAGAAACATAACAGTCCTATTGTAAAGCCCTATAATTTGGGGGAGTTTATTTTTGGATAGGAATTTTTGGATTTTAAATGGGTCAAAATCCAGACTTATCCAGTAATGTGTAATAAGAATGTAATATTATAGAAACTTTCTCATAAAATGGTACAGCCCACTATGAGGGCAACTGTGGTCAGAATCTTACCGACAGTTTGATTTTCATATATTGGAAATGAAAGTCCAGGAGGATTTGTAACCTTGGGCATTTGAGAAAAATGTCACTGGGTATCTCTGCATCTTTATGCATCTAAATACCTTCAAGGATCAGGTTCTCAATGCACCTAAAGCTCGTACAAACCAGCATCTGTGTCACTTAAGGTACGGGTCTGAGAGTAATCTACTTGCAAGAAATGTTAGGACTCTACCTTACGCAGATAAGAAAAGGAACAATACAGTTGAAATGGGCAAAGATGAGTCAGTTCAATCTGAGGAGAGTTGCTTTGTATTCCCAGTCAGTTTAACAATCCTTTCATCTTTCAAGGAAATTATAACTGTGATTCATTGGGACAAAGTTAGCGACTTTTCTTTTTATCTAAGTCCTATTATTGGTGCTTGTCACAGCCATTCAAGGACCGCCTGGGAATCAGAATGGACAATTGCATCCTCCTCTCTCTGCCAGCAAGAGGCTGGGTATCATTAACAATGCTTAAATTAATAGCGAATTTTGGAGGGAGTAAATGTACCCCTGCAGGAAACCACGGATGAAGAGACAGGATAGACATTTCAGTTCAAAGTCCTGCCTGTGAGTGGAGGTCTGTGACATTTTCCCATTCAAAATTAGACATTCATAAGTTCACTGCAGCGAGGTGCACGTTATTGTTTTGGTCTATGGGATCAATAGCTGTGAGGGAGGGGATGGAAGGTGGCTTTTTGAAAAAGAGAGTGTTTTTTCACAATGGAAAGAAATCCATAATGTGTAATAAGTGGCTGTAGGTGGTTCCCTGCCCTTGCTCTTTTTGTGCAATATAGGTCTCAGGGCTCTGAAAGGAACTGGAACACAGGGTGAGGTCTTTCATCAAACTTTGTGTTATTGTGGATAACATAGCATCCAAATTTTGCCAGATTATGTGAGCAGAGGAGACATGCAGAAGCAAAATAGCTTGAGTTTAGCCTAGGTGAGGTCAAAGTGGGGCTGGTAAGCAGAGGGGAAGCCTGGCTTGTGGCCAGCTGCAGCCCACCAAGCCTTTGTGTGCAGCCAGGCAGAGGGATTTCATATCTTCGGCCGAGAGCCAGCTGATTTTGGAGGCTGCAGTGATTCTGCCTGGCAGCAGCAGATGAGGGGCTACAGTGGGATGAGTGTCCTGGCACTCCAGGGTTGGAGCAATAAGCCGGTTTGAGCTGAACGCAGCCAGCACCCGTGGAGTTACCAGAGCTCGGAGCATCCTGCAGCAGTGTGTTCCTGCTCCTTGCTGCTCCTCCATCATCCTGGGTACATTGTACCTGGCAGTGAGAAACTGTTGCAGGGCCTGCCCCATGGGTGCTACACCACCGAGGCTTAGAGGACTCTGTGCTTTCATGGGGGATGGGAGGAGTGGGAGATGTACAGCCTGACAGCCCCTTCTCAGGGGCCCAGGGGGCTGAATTGTCCCGAGGGCTGGGGGATTTGGTGGTCAGGGCTTTTCCTGCAAGCTGCAGCATATGTCAGACTGAGGCAGTGCTCACCCCCAGGCTGAACTCTGATCCAGTTTAAACAGAAAATTCCTGAATTTGTACTGTTGCTGCTGCATCAGATAGGCACAGAAGTACTTACTGCACTGCAAATGACTTTTGCTACATGGTCCCCCACTGTGATGCTCCATCTACTAAAGAAAAAAAAAATTCGGGAACCATTGGTCTTGGGGCAAATGCCAGGGTTATCCCTGCACCTCTTAAAAAGGATGTACATCCAGTCTGGGGTACAATGGTGGCATCAAACAGAACCCACCACCGCTACAAGAGTGAAGGCAGCAGTAGCAGTATTTAATGACTTATCTCACTTAAGGCTGGTCAAAGTTGCAATATTCATTCCTTTCTAAAGTGGACCAGACTGGTATAATGTACATCTTTGTAATTTGGAGGCTATGTAACTGTAATACAGTCTGTCTAGTTTCAAGATCATAAACTGAGATAAAAGAGAGCATTAGGTAATCTACTCCATCTTCCGTCCCTTGCAGTGTCTTTCCCTCTTAAGTCCCACTAGTGCTTTGTTGTATATGTTTTAAGTGTCTGAAATGACAGAACTTCTACTCCTCAGAGACCATCTTGAAACTTAGCAGGACTCTCCAGAGGGAATTTTTTTGTTGTTGTTGCTAGTCAGTCTTACATTTTGTCTCCCCAGAATTAACTCCACAGTTCCTGTTTCACCCTAAAACATACTATTTTGTGACCTTGGTTCCTTTCACAACAACCAATGAATTCTTACTAGCATCTTCAGAAGAAGCTCTGAGTGGCCTCAGCCACAACGAGTCTAAGAATGGAGTGTAGGAATGTGCATTGCTATAAGTAACTTTCCCATCCCTTCTTGCCCCATCTAGCTTCTAGATGCTAGAAAGCATCTAGTGCAGCCTGCTACTGCTGCAAGCAAGCAAGATGGCTGAACATTAACGATACTGGTGAAATCCTGGTGAATTATGCCAAGTTCTCTTTTAAGTAAACTCACAATGAACGCTTTGAGCACATCCCTGAATAAAACTGATTGCCAGGTTTCAGAATCTGGAATGGCAATGATCCATCCAGCTTGTGACTGCCTGAGCAGCAGCAAACCCCTTCCCACCCAGCCCCACTCATCGGCCACCTCAGTGGCACCAGCAGGAAGCACCTGCTAGTAGACCGGTGCTTTTCTAGTTCCTCTCCGTTAACCTTCACTAGAGCATCTTGCACCATGCCAGATTCACCTCTTTCCAGTGGTATTTATGTACTTCAGAAGAGTGTTGTTGGCTATTTTGTCACCTTCCTAGCTGTCACTGTTGAAATTTACATTTTTCTATTGTCTCCTGAGTCAGTTCCTCCAGTCCTAGCTGAATCGAGCTCAATTTGAGTGACCTTCAGCAGATACCATTATAATTATAGCCTTCTCCTCCTGACCTTCTTTTCACACGTTTTGTCACAGACTAACAACATTTACCCTTTCTTGAGCAGCTGAACAAGCTGATGAGCTCAAAGTGTAAAAACAGAGGGTCTTCTCAGTGTACCTCGGCGAGAGGGGGTCTTGGAGTTAATAAAAAGGATGTAGTGTATGGCTTTGCCCCCTCTCTGAAGAAAAAGCTAATTGAAAACCAGTTATTTTCATGCCGTCAAAGAAACTCAATCAGTAACAGGCAAGAAATAATCCTCTTATATAACAGGTCAAATAATAATATGTCATCAAGGTGCTTTTAACTTCATTAAAATTTGTCCCTTGATAAGTGACATTTTAATTATCTGATCAGGTAATAAAATAATACATGCCTGAAAACTTATGTCCAACCCATGCATCATTAATGGTCCTAAATTAACCCTGGCTGATAGGGTAGAACTTAATCTTAGATAGAAAATACTCTACTGGATATTTTTCACATGCCTGTTTTGGAGTTTTGAACTGATGGTTCAATTTGGCAAAATAACTGACATAGTGACATTAATCTAGCCCATAAAATAAACAATAAAGGTAACAAATGCTTTTTAATCTACACTGTAATGGTGTCATAATCCAACAAAATGTCAGGAATTTGAGGATTAGACTTTTGTATTGCTTTAGCACAAGTATTCCCCCAAGGGTCTTGGCATCTAGGTCTCTAGCTGGGAGGTGGGTCCCAAAATGGTGTATGTCTCTCATGAACCAAATAAGACAGCCACTCCTCTGAGCCAAAGCACCCTTCTTTCAAGACCGGGTTAATTTGTCTGTATGATTCTGGTTTCTGGTCCAAGGCTACCCAGGCAGCTATTTCCCTCTTTTTGTCATTGAAGAAAAGACATCTTGCTTGCTATTTTTTGAACCACAGTCTTACGCTGTGGTTTCTCCCTTACTACTGCCCGGAGTACATGTGGCCCCATGGAAATTGCTGTGCAGCTCACACCGAACACCCTGCATGCCTTTGGCAGTTTATTCTGCACCACGGTGAACCTGGAGCACGGCAGCCCCAGTGCCGCACTGCATGTAGAGAGCAGCAATACCCAACTGATAAATCTTTGCTGTTGGAGAAGACGCTATAAAACCGGGGGAGCTGACTTCCTGGGGGAAAGTCTAACGAAAAAGGAAGACACTCACTTCCCAGTAAAGATGAAGCTACAGTTGGGACCCAGAAAAAAGGGCTTAAAATCCAGAGCCAAGACCTATTAGCAGAGCTGATTAGCTCTACGAGAGAGCTAAGCCAACCTGGGGTGTGTGAATGCTTTGCTTGGGGAAAACCACAGCTGCAGCAGTTTCTCTCCTGGCAAGACTAGTGTTCACCTGGCTCTTCTTCCCTCTTTTGGTCGTCTGGCGTAGGGGAATCTGAGATATCAGAACTTTTATAAAAGAGTGAAGCCTGGGGTTGGTTGGAGAGGGCCATGTTTCACCTCCACCAAGTCTGCCGCGTCACTGACTGGAAGGTTTTTCAGCCCCGTGAGAGAAAAGGTACTAGATGTTCTCAGGGAGGTAGCAAACACCATTTTATTCTTGGGTACAGTTGGATGAAAGTTGGCCTGAAGAGCATGTTTCAAAGGTCTGGACTTCAGTATAAGCTTGCTGTTAATCTGTGAAAAAATAAATCTGGAGTGTTTTTTCAAGCATTGCTATGAAACAGAGATGTAGATGATATAGGTTCAGGCATGAAGAGGCTGAGCTAAAGACAGTGCTTGTGTACTTTAACTTGTGTATCAAATATTTGAATATGCCTGTCTGATAGGAAAGTGATCTTAGTTGATTTGAATTTTTCTTTAGTGACCTTTAGAAATAAAAAAAGGATTTAAGAAATAAAAAAAATCTGTGCAACAGAACCTTAATCTGTGAACTTTTAAGACTTCTTGCATTTAGAGCTATTTGTTGGAGCAAAAGCCCTTAAAAAAGAATAAACTGTGCTGGTCAGAAAACTCAGTGCAAGTCATAAACTCCAAAGGCATAGCTCCAGAATTCAACCGCTGGGCCCTAAACAACACGAGTCTAATCTATCGTATAAATGTCTCCAAAGCATTTATCACTGTAGTATCTGGGCCATGCACATACATTTTGGAAAATAGTGAGATCTGCCCAGAAGAGATGATCAATTTCCCATTCATCTGCTGTGCTGCCCTTTGGCTTCACCATTACATTTAAAATAATAGAAGTTACTCTGTGATCACAAGCATGGAATTCACAAATGTGGTGTCCTGATGTGATTTTGATGCCAGCATTCAGGCAAGATTTACCGGGGTTTAGATTTGCTTTTCTCCAGCTCCCCAAACATTTCCCAAGAGTAGAACCTCTGGTTACATTGCTCCATTCACATCCTGCTGATCCCAAACATCAAATTTGGGTATCAGCAACCCCAGGAGTAAAAATTAACTGGGAAGACAAAGGTGTGCTGTTTCAAAGATGTCCATGTGCATCTGTCACCTCTCTTATCATGGAGAATGGGAAGTTATTGGGGAGCTTTGATGTTCTGTGGGGAGACACAGACCAGACAGGGATGGGACTGGCCTGGCCTGGCCTGGAGGTTGTTCTATTTTATGCCTGAAGGGAATATAAAAATCCCCATACCACCCAGGAACCAGCAGAATCTGCATCTTCCAGCTTCCCCAACCCCCAGTATTTCCTCTAATGGCCTGTCTCTGATGCTGGGTGCAAGCAAATGCAATGTCCAAATGCTGAAAGATATGAAAGTTACCCCCAAAATGTACTGTCCACCCCCAACTGGCAACCTGCAGGTACAAGAAGACAAGGGTAAATTTATGCATCAGAAAGACAGGTGCTCAAGTGCCACTCTTGTGGCAGTGTTCCTTCAAAAATAAAACAAGCAAGCAGTGAGAATCAGAATGGTTCTGAAGTGCAAAGCATATAATAAAAATTGTTATTTTTTAATAGTGCTGCTGGAAACTCCCTGGGAACCATATCTGCCAGCAGTGATATCTGCATGTCAATCTAACTCCCTCTCTTTATTCTGTAGTAAAAAACCTGCATTATTGCTCTTGCTGCTGTGATCCCCTCTCAGGCTGCTCTAATACATCCCTCCTTTTGGGATAAATCCCTTCCCATGCCATCTGTCTTACGCTCCAGTTCCTCCTCAGTCCCCCCACTGCTTCCCACACACAGCCTGAACCAGAGGCTCCGTAGCACCCTGCTTGAGCCCACAGTGATAGACCCTGTGCTGAGGGAGGTTTTGGAGGTCACCAGCACTTCTGTTGGCCCAGAGGACCTAAGCGACGGGGCTGAGATAGCGAGGGACACTGATGGAGCATGTTTGCATCACCCCTGTGAGCTCAGGCTTTGCCAAACATAAGAGTACACCGTGTGTTTCCTCTGCCCCATGCAGAGCTTGCCCGGCCAGGACAGCGTGCTCATGAACACTGGCATGGGATGCATCAGGAGGGTGTCAGGCAATGACAGGACCTGGTGTTTACTTCACATCGTACCCTGTGTTTGCCCCCCACTGTTTTTGAGGATGCTGCCCACTGGTGAGCTAATGAAACCACTCTGACCTCAGAGGACTGGCAGAAAAAGGCTTCATTACAGAGAGTGGCTGCAGAGTGGTGGCACGTTTTGCAGGATGAAGGAACATGGTCCTGTCTCCAAAATCATTTGGATGCCCACACAGCTATAGCAACCAAGGTTATGGGGTAGCGTCTTGTCAAAACTCTTAAAAGAGGGCAGATAGAGCAGGATTTGCCATATTTCCAATTGACATCATCTAGCTGCTGTTAGGACAACTTTGTCTCCAGCTTACTCCCTGTGCTTGAAGTTTTTTACTAGACAGCCTCTTCCAGGTGCTCTGATCCAGACACTGGCTTTGGATGTATTTCCCCAAACCAAGTTTCACACTTGGCTCTCCCCAGATATTAACTAGCAATCTGGTGTGTTCCTACGGCCAACAGGCAGCGCAGGGGAAAAGGAGCTTCCATCAGAGCCTGCGTGATGACAGCTGGATGCTGTGGAAAAGGAGCAGACCTCATGGAAAGCAGGCTCAGGGCATCTCCAATGTACAAAAGCCAGCAGGTAGCTCCTAGCACGCTGGATGAAAGTAAGGGATGGAAAGGAGTAGGAAGTATGAGCCTGGGCCAGTGCGATACGACACCGGAGACCAGTGCTAACTGCAAATGCTGCCCAGGTTTGGGTAGTAGGATCCTGTGGGTGAGGGGCACAACGCAAATGAAAGCGTGTTTGATCTGTTTTCCTCTCAGACTGCAGCTCTTCGTAAAAGCCTGCCTACACTTGGGCTGAGTTTGGCAGGGTGTCCTGTGGGGAGCCAGCGCCGCGTCACACACTCTGCATTGGCAGGATGTAGCCAGGCAGACGGCACAGTCACCAATTAATAGCAGACAGCAATATTTAAGCTAATCATTACAGGGATCAGCATAAAACAAAACTCTTATTAAAATTAACAACATAGTCGCTAAAACTGATGCTGTCTCAAGCTATTCATTACAGCTAACAACCGAATCTAGCCAACAGCACTTGACCGGGGTTGGCGGCGTTCTTAGTTTTGTGTCTTCTGGAGACAAGGCTTACCTGATTTCAAATGCTTTGTGGGCACATTGACATAACCAACTGGAGCCATGCTAAGCGGGAAGGACTCTAGTTCGTTTTGCTGCCTCCCATTATGGTTCCAAAACCACACGTTCACATCACATCTTTACCAGCCATGAAGTCTGTATCAGTGCCGACTGTGGTGCAACGCACTACACAAATTCAGAGTGCTAACAGCTAGAAGACGTCCTGTGCACTCTGCAAGTGGAGCACCCTGGGTGGCACGTCAGTGCATGACTCCAACCTTGGGTCCAACAGGTGGGAAATGGCCCTGAGCTGGTCACTGCTGTGACCAGATGGGTGCTTGAGTGCAACTGCAAGACTCCAAGTAAGGATGCAAGGAGAATTTACACCAAGAACCCCTCCAGCACACTAAATTGCCAAGGTAGACACTTGTTCCTAATAACTTTTGAACACTTTGACAGGGTATGAAAGGCTTTAAAGTTAATCAACGTCCAAAATGTGCATGCAAAGGGGCAGACAGACGGAGCTCTATTAAAGTCCCCACTGAAGGAAAGGCTGTGGTATGAACTCGCACCTCCTCTGGGAGGAGTGGATCCACACATGGCAGCACCCTCAAAGCAAAGCTGCCCTGAGTGATCAAATTAGCACGGCATAAGAAATATTTGACCACTAAAAGAGGGTGTTCCTGCCCCTCAGCTGGTGTGATATAAACCTGTGATGTATCCTCTCCTGGTCCACTGCAAATACACAGTAAAACATTTGCTTGAAATGCTTTTATACTTCACCTTGCATTTGCAATGGTCTAGAAGTGCATGCACCATCATTTACCATGTCTCTTAAGGGGGAAAAACTGCTCAAATGTGATTTCCAAGAGACTGAGCTGGTACAACAGCAGATGCTAAACTGGCAAAGAAAACTGCCATCAGATTTTTTTTTAACCTTTGCATCCATCCATCTATATCCTTCATTTGACCTCCCACTCTCCCTCCTGTACCCCCTTGAACTGTCCTCTTTTTAATCCCAGATTGCACTTTTGCTTGGTGGCTTCAGATCCAGCACTCTCCCTGCAGACCTCCAGCCAGCTAACTGTTCAACTCCTTAATGTTCCCAAGGCCGCAGGATGTGTCACCTCCCCCCTGACCTCCAGGGCACTTTCCATCTCTTACGAGTTGAGTTGAAGCTAGCAGCCATCTCGGTCTAAAACCTCCTCATCAGCTGTACTGCAGTAGCACCAGGAGGACCCAGCGAGGATCAAGGCCCCATTGTGCTCAGATCCTCATAAACACCCAGTAAGAGACAGCTCCTGCCCTCCTGAGATTATGGGCTGAAAGGTAAGGCAGGCAGAGTGAAGGTGAGCAGGAGACATGTAAGTGGAGTATTTGTGGTGATGCTAGTCACATCGCTTGTTAGTCTCTCTTTTTTTTCCCCCCCTCCCCCCAAAATGAAAATAAAATAAGTTGTTGGCTTGATTTTGGGAGCATTGTAAATTACTATTTGCAAAAGCTATCATCTGTTTCCATCCACCTTGGGTCTGTGCCAGTGCTGCCCCAGGCTGCTCTTCCCGAGGAGGTCCTGCGGCGCTGCAGGAATAGCACAGTATGGAAGCACCAGAAGATGAAGGAAAAACACTTGGTTGCCCACCTGCCCCATCAGAGGTGGCTGCAGTCTAGCAATAAGTCCACCAATAGCCAGCTGAATGCAATGTAGCCCACTATGTCCCGACAGCCTAGGGCTGGAGAGGAGGGAGGGACTACATCCCTTCTCTTACCCTCATTACAACCCAAAAGGGAAGGAACATCCCAGCCAGTTCACAGAACATACACCTGCCAGGGGAGAAGGAAAGTTTTGAGAACCAGAAAAATTGCTCTGAAGTAGGGTACAATATCACTTCAGTCTAACCCTAAGAAGAATAATTTATTCTCCTCTTTCTTGGGCACCAGAAGTGTACCAGCATCACAGAACTGCAAGGACGAAGGACAGCCTGTCCTGTTCTGATGCAAAAAAGTCCTACCCTTAAAGTGAGGCTTCAGGACTTGGAGGTGTGTGAGAGTTTGATTTGCATCCAGAGTGGAAACATGCTTGCCAGCCACCAGGCTGATGTGATTTGAAGCAGCTGAGATATTAAATGCACTAAACCAGAATGTATAATAGCCGTGCCGGCAGACCTTTAATTATTGTCGTGCTTGTGGGCACTGATATCATTCAAATTAAAAGCTTTCCCCACTACTTGCATTTTTTTAATACGTTGATGTACTCTGCACTGATGGATTGTCCTCTCTTGTCCTTCTCTCACAAAATGCTTGGCACAATTTGCTTCAGTGCAGAAATAAAAATTATTGGCACTCACTTGCCATACTTTTGGTGCTCTTCTTGTTTTGTTTTAAAACATGGACCCCCTAACAAGAAGAAAAGTTTGGCGAGTTTGGAGGGAAAGTGTTATTTCCTCAGTAACCAATCTTCCTTCTCAGAAAAAGCAGGAATGCTCATTATTAATAGCAAGACTGAAGCGCTGGTGCAAGCTTCCCTAGAGCAGTGCCTTTGATAGGGCTGGCTGATGACATAGCAAAGTTTCCTTGCTGTGTGCTGCACAGATGCTCTCATTTTCCTCTCTCAGCTGGTCCAGAGATAGATATTTTTGGCCAGCCCAGCGCTCAGCAGCAGAAAGCTCAAGCAGCATCTCTGAAGTTGAAGCAGCTTCTCTGTTTGCACCGTTGTCACTGATACCAGAATCTGGCTCCTTGTCTAGAACCGTGATAAGGCTGCTGCTCGCTCGCTCAGTGTAATTCTGGAACAAGTGGAACTGCTTTAAGCAGAATGAGCACAGTACCAGCACAAAATATTTATCAGAAAAGTTCCTTACACCCTCTCCTGAGATGGAAAACCCATGATAGGCAGAGGAATATCCTTATTTATTCCCCTGGATGACAGGCATAGCACATCATATCTCCACCGTATGGAGACTCATTTGCAGGAGATACAGCACCCGTGTCTTCCACACCGCTTCCAAATTACAGCCCCTGATTTGCCACAGCTGCCACAAAACTCCTTTCAACTCTTCTTACATTCTGCAGCTCCACTTGCTGTACATGTTATGAAGCTTGTTTTACCTTTGGGGCAGTGACAGAGCACAGTTAGAAAGGGACGGGGGCTCAAACCAGGACAGTGCTTGCCCCTACCTCACCTCTCCCTAGCTCTGAGCCTCAGCCTCTCTGCAGACCCCAGAGCAACGCTATTGCTTCAAGGGGAAGGTCATGCCTTGCAGCCTATTTTATCCATCGGAGACTTGATCTAATTGCCTGCATGCAGAATCAGGAGCCGGAAAACTCCTGTGTTTATAAATCTGACTGCAGCACTAAATCTTTCACTAGCCTTGAGCAATTCACTTCACCTTTCTGCCTTAGTTTCCCCGTGTGTAAAAATGAGATAACGTTTACTTTCCTCCCAGGGATATTGCAAGGATTAATTAGTTAACCGAGTTCACTTGAAAGGTGAAAAGCATTTTACACATGTTAAGTATTGTTGTTTCTTTGGGACAAAAAACCCTCCCTCCAATTTACAGAAGTGATTTTAAAAGCTCAAAACCAAAGAAGAGAAAAGCTGGCTAACTCAAAACCAGCAGGATGTGGGAATGCTGAGGAAGGGAGATCATCATAACATGGAAAGGTTTGCAAACACGAAACCTTTCAGCTCTTTGGAAGCTGGATGAGGTGAAAATGAGCAGCATGTAGTGGACAAGTACGATCTCTTCCTTGGTTTCTGACTCAAGCCCAATGGAGCCAGCAGCCAGCTATCCTGACTGTCTGGTGGCCTCTGAATCGAGTCAGTCTGGCAGCAGGCATAGCACAGACCTTACTGGAAAACATGCTATCCCAGTTGGGCTTCCAGAAGAGCAAACAAGTTCAGTGCTACCTCAGGTGTGCTTCTGAGAAAGGCCAAGGAAAGGCAAGGAAATTTGCACTTTCCCACCCAGGCTAGATCCAGCCTTCGGGATTAAAGGCAGGATCACACAGTTATTCCTCCTGCCTCTCGCCAGCACTAAATTCAATTAAAAGAATTCAAAAGTAAATGCCCAGGACACAAAAGGAGCTGCTATCACACAGAAGATGAGAATCTGCTCAGGAGATTAGGATGAGCAGCAGCACTAGCTCCTGACAAAAAAAAAAAAAAAAAGAAAAGGAGGGAGGAAGAAAATGAAAAGCAACAGCCCTCCTAAGGGGCCATTTAAAGAGGTAAACTTAGAC
>VYZW01037580.1:39926-90822 GCA_013401315.1 Balaeniceps rex | reverse complement strand
AGAGGAGAATCGGCCCAGAGAATAAGGATAGGAACAAGCATAAGCCCCTAAAAAAAAAAAAAAAAAAAAGAAAAGGAGGGAGGAAGTAAATGAAAAGCAACAGCCCTCCTAAGGTGCCATTTAAAGAGGTAAACTTAGCAGGACAAACCCAATTACAGTGGTTACCCTTGGAAGTGCTGCTCTGCAACTTCTCAAGATGCTATAGCTGTTTGGGCATAAAGGCAGCATTTACAGGGTGTCTCCAGCAACAACCAGCCAGTCTCGTCTGCATGTAGTAATGTCTCTGGGAGGCATCCTTACCCTCAGGTCTGCCTCCCCACCATGGTGTGGTGTTTCTAGATGTACTGAAGGAGTAGCCCATGTATACACTTTCTATCCCACAGCAGGAAAGGTCAGGCATAAATAGGCTGAGCTGCCTACTTATTTCGCCTAAAGTAAAATGGGGGAAGTTTATTCAAGTTGTTTTCCTGCCAGACCTGTCAAGAAGGGATTTAAAGTCTATCAGCAAGGTGCTAAAGAGTACTTGCTCACTGACACAACTGGATCCAAAAGATGGTGTCTGCTTATAGCCTGAGAGATGTGAGAGCTAGCAAAGCTGAGGCTATGTCATCAACAACTGGCAAAAGAGGAGACACGGGTGTTGCGGTGCTTCTACTGTTTTCTAAACCACATAGCCCCTTGCATAGCTGCCACAGCTTGCTCACATCTGCCCCATCCCCCTGCTCTCCTTTCCCGTATTTGTACCCACTGGGCTGCGATGTATTTGCACCTAAATTGCTACACACATTTTGGCTCTGAATGCACTTAGTGGTCCTGTATCTTCTTTTTTTTATATCAGTATAAGTCAGGAGTAATCCTAAAGGAGATTCACAAGGGCAAAACCAGTGAAAAACATGAGGAGTCGAAAGGAGGTCCAATTTATAGAGGCTGAAAGCTGATTTTCTTTAGAATGGAGGCTAAGCGAATCAAAAATCAGAAGCTTCCAGATTTCAGGACTTTTAAGAAAGAAAGTTTTTAGAGATAAAGAACCCATCCTTCCCAGCTGTCACAGGCAGTCTAGATGATGAAAGCCATGGATGTATTGACGGCTCCAGCTGAGGATCTGGCCAGGTGGAATTAACACTGTTCTAAAGAACAACGCTGCATGAGTTTACAGGCAGAGAAAAGTCCACGTGACAGGCCTTGGTGTAACCTTCCAGGGGAAGCGTGGGGCTGAGATGTGCTCCGTATTCACAGATAGGAAGGGCAGATGGGAACTGGCTGTGAGGCATCTGCACGATGTTCTCCCCGTTCTGGTTTAGCCTAACAAACATAAGCGTTTGTGGACTCCTGTCTCACTGATATTAGCAAACAGTTCTTACTATTGCTCAGCATGAGAGAAGGGGGAGAAGTTAAGGGGGAAAAAAAAAAGAATATACGTAGTATTAAGACACCGCTGGAGCCTGAAGTCAATATTGCCTGCTGTTCACAGAGTTGCTGATTCTGTTTGAAGGACCCTGCGCCTCTCTTCTTTTATCACATTTGCAATTAGCTTTCCATACACATCTGCTCCTGACCTTAAAATAATTTCCCCTCCACCTCCAAAGGAAAATGATTTTGTAAAGAAATTGCTTCCAGAATCACAGTTCTTTTCTCATCCTTCAGTGGTTTTGGCAGGCAGCCTCATACATCCCAGCTTACTCCAGAAAGAATCTGTGCCTTGCCGAGCTCCCCATTTTGTGGCCAAGATTTTGAAGAAAGCAAACGGGACCAAAACTTCGAGCACCAAGCCCATATTTAGGCACTTGTGTAAATGTAAATGTCCTTTTTTCAGTAGTGTGCAGTGCATAGTAGCTCCAGCTGACTTCTTTTCATTCTGCTCCTCTTTTCCACAGCAAGTCCCAACATAACCACACTGTTTTGATACAGTGACAGGAGTATATGCCGCCTGGTAGACTCGGATCTGTATTTCTGCATCCTGTGATGGTACTTCTCTGGAAAGGCTGAAGGGCAGAAAAGTGAATATCCCTGGCTCTCATGGCCATTTAACACAAACAGAAAGCCAGAGCCGAACCAGAGTATTTCCATGGCATCGAATAACTTGCTTTGCTCCCTCCAGAGACGTTTTCATTCACTCCTGTTTTCGGCCTATGTGCTAATTACACTCCACTGAAATTCTCAAAAATGGGCCGTAAAGGGGACCCATGTAATGCAAAGGGCTCTTGCTGGTGTAGAGAAGCATTTCGCCAAGTAACAGCTGGATCTTGATTAGTCCTAGCATAGATAGCTGAGCTTTTGGTCTTGTTTACTGGATTTTTTTCACCCTGGTTTGTTCAGCACCTGTGCTGGTGTCCAGGTGGCTGCAGGGGAACCCCTGCTACCCCCCCAGTGTCCCACCGAGAAAGCCAGAGCTGCTGGAGGCAGCAAGGAACGTGCAGCCAGGAGGGAGCCCCTCAACAGGGGCGCGGAGGGAGAGGGCTCAGAAAAAAAGGCTGGGAAGATGGAAAGTACGGATTTAGGTTATCTAAAGGAACGAGAAACTACAAAACACTGATAGCAGAAGACACACTGGGCTACAGAAATTCATCCCCGATGTAACTTTTATTTCAGTGGGTTACCCAAGAGCTGGATTTGGCCTGCCTGGCAGAAATTGGTTTAGCCAGTAACGTTAATTGGAAAAAGTGAGCAGTATTACTTTAATTGCACAAAAGAGAGGGAGGACAGATCCCATTTCAAATTTCAGGGTAAGGCTTTTTTTAAGGGGGGGGATAAATATTAATACTGAGGCTGTGTTGATGAGCTTTAGGGGGGTTGCTAAGCAACACGGCCGTTTGTCTATAGCCCAGGCGATGCTTGGGAGGGGACCGTGTAGGAATAAAATTCGTATGGCTTCTATAGAAACGTATTTTTGTAGCTTTTTTAAATAAACAGAAACCCAAATCTGTCTCCTTGACTTTCTTTTTTTTTCCACATGAAAGACTATGCTGAAAATGTAGTTATGGCTGCAATCTGAGAGCACGTATTTGGAGGATGTTGTGAGCCCAACAGCAACATCGGGGCAACGCACACAAGTTTTTAACATAACATCAATATTCACTCAATGTGTCTCTAAATAGCATGTTTTTTTTAAAACTCTCAAATTCAGATCTCTGTACTAATTTGCTCTTTATGGTACCAACTGTTAACATTTTAGTCCTTTATATTTTGTGTTTTCCAGGTCATCTTAAGGAATTTCATAAATGTATCGCAGTCTAGCACAGAAATGGAATAGCTAATAACATACCATTATGTAACCGATAAAATAAACCCACACATTTCCAGATATTAAAATCATGTATGTGTCGGTCTAAGCCTTGTAGTAAAATTCAGCTCCACAATCCTTCGAATTCAATACGTTCATTTTTATTTAAAACTTAGAGCTCAGGAGTACAGGGCAAAGGAACAGCTTTTGGTTTGAGACTCGCAGAGAGAAAATTGTATTTTATTAAGTTAGTCAAAATGCTGACTGCAGAGAAATTTTAAATAATTTATTTTTAAAAAATGAAAGTACTCTTATGTTCTGATATGAAAGAAAAGCTAAAGCTTTGCTGTTTATATGAGGGAGCAGAGGTGAAAAGTGGTAAACTCAGTGAACTGCTAGCAGTCAGTGCCTTTCTTCTGTGATTGGTCCTGGAATCGCCTCCTCAAAACACATACACCACACATTTTTAACTACCGAAGCCATATTATTGCAGAAAAATATAAGGTGGACTGGAAGAGCCCATGGTGCCAGCAGAGAGGCTGTGGATTTGATGTTTACTCCGTACAGCATACGCCATCACGAGATCCTCTACACATGGACAGAGGGTCTGGAGAAAGAATATGTCCCTACCCAGAGCAATGGGCTTGGGAAAACAATCCCACTCTACTTTTACCTGCATCTCATGAAGAAATGATGGTTTTGAAAGAAAGGGGGCATGCGCCATTGCTTACTATTGCCTGTCCCGAGGAGCCAGCAGGGGAGCTTGCCAAAGGCTCAATGGGAGCCAGCTACGGATCCCAGTGTCTTCCCTGACATCCTGGGTCCCCAAAATGACAGGCATTCGTGCTGCCTTGTGCAAGAGACAGGGGCCAAGGACACAACCTGGAGCTGTTACTGCGTTGGCCATCGAGTGCTCCAGCTCCTTCCCTATTTACAGGTCAAGTTCTGGCCTGCCTGTGTCACAGCCATACATTTGCCCCTAAGGATTCTCCCGTGGTATAGGCAGAGCAAGCAGCTCACCTAGGCTTATTAGGGTAGCATGCAAAGAATATTCTTCCTTTCCAAACCCACGGAGATTTGTAAGAGCCTGGTGCATTTACAAGTGGAAGACGACAGCAACAGAGCAAGAGGTGCAAACATCAAAAGAAGAAGGTAAAGAGGAGCTGTTACTTCTCAGACAGTTACTAAAATGCATAGTGAAATACAGAAAAAGAAACCATTTCTCTGTTGATGTGTGCTTTGCCATTCAATCTACATGAGATCCAAGGGCAACCATAAGGAGGTTCCTCAGAGGATCATTTCCCATGTTGCCAGCACCACAGCTAATTTCACAAAACTCAAGGTGAATCCACCATTGAGCATGTGGAAACTGCTGGGGATATTAGTGCTGGTTGTTTGGGGCTTTGTTTTTAAAATGAAAACTTTTTCTTTACAACAAGATGGTCTTCTCTGTGTATGGGCCCACTGTGAAAGTGTGACATCAAAAAAGTAAACGAGGTACTACCGGACTCCGAACAGGGTGATGGATAGCATACCCCTGTGCTTGCAGAAAATTTTGACTACAGACCAGTACCAAACTTCTGATTTTCTCAGAGTCCACCAGACATTGCTTTTTATGAACACTCTATGTAAAAACGTGGTAACAGGGATGTGGTCGTGCGTGGCCTCATAAACAGCAATAGTCTGTCTACCTGATTTTTGGGGACCATGGACTTATACCAAAGCTGTTGGTATCTGAGACAAATTCTCATAAGATATATGTCCAATATCTCTTTCATGGGAATTCAGCTTCCTTCCTGCATATATAACTTCTCTGGCTTCACTTTCCTCTTTTCCCAGCTCCCTCATCTGCTGTAGGCTGTAGCAGTATCAGAGAAGTCATATGAGGCTTTTGAAAGCCACAGGAGTGTTTTTAAACGCATTGGGCTGGTGGAGGTGGGAGACTCGATCATGATGCAGGTAATAATGGGCGGGCAGCTCCTGCAGAACAGCATTCCTGAAGGCCTGACAGCCTGCAGCCCCTCCACAGAAGCGGCACGAGGCACTGGACAGGGAACACTTCGTCTTAGGATCTATCTGCAACATACAGCACCCAACAGTGAGCCAGACCCGGGCTGTCAGAGCCTGGCTTGGAACCTCTGCCAAAAAAGACAGTGAGCCATGCTGTTCTCCTAGATCAGCCTACAAATTGAAAAAAAAAAAAAAAGATTTGATCTGAGGATTGTCTGCTCAGACAGGCAAGCAATTGGCCTGGAAAGAACAACACTGGGCAACCATTCTCAGTGTGCTGGGAACAAGAAAGAACAAGTTTTCCAAATCCTTTTCAAAAGGAGGTAGACCTGGCATCTGCTTTTCACTCTTAATTAGCAGGTATCTGCATCACTCAGTCTTCTACCCCAGCAGGGGACTTTGGAGGTGGTTCAGAGCATGTCTGCGAACACTTTTTCCAGCACCCATCTGTGTGTAACTAGCCTGCTCTGAATTCTTTTTGACATGCATTCAGATCAAGCCAGTCAGTCTCTGGTCTGGGAGTGAGTCAGCTCTGCTGTTTTGTTCCTTTGAGGTGTACTGCTATTCAGCTCAGGAATGAGGGGGATGCCTGCAGACGCCACACCTAAGACGAAATAAGCAGTCTCTGAGCAAACCCACAGAACTTATTAGGACCCATACACACAAGGATGGGTACAGATCCAGCTAGAACCTATCTCCTTATAAATAAGAGTGATGGGGAAAAAAATTTTGATTTTTGCAGTGTGTGTGGCTAGTATAAAATCAGAGCTCTTTCACAGCAACGTTATGGAATTTCATATCATGGTAAGTTATATGCAGAATCTGTGCATGCCAAAATTAGAATATGCACATATAAGGTTTTGAATTCAGCTTACCTCAGGCAGAAGGTCCTGCATTTTACAGTGGAGCTCAGGGTGTGTTGTGTCTATCACCTGCAATGCACAACTCAAAATTGTGATAAATAAATGATAGGTGAAGAGCCAAAATATAAAGTGTTTTTCCCAATGAAGATGTATCATGTCCTTTTCTTCTACCTATATATTACCTGCTCTACAAACAACTCAGAGTCTTGATTATATCTATTCAGATAATTTCCTTTCTTGCAGCAAAGACACTTGTTCAGAGAGGTACATCACTCCTCATCTTCCTTTTGAGCTGTCTCAAAGGAGTTTTCTGCTAACCTTGTAATACTTCCGGGCCCGTCCAACAGCAAAGCAGACAGATGGTGTAAGTGGGACTCTTGCTCAGCAACCCCTGTCTAGAACATAATACTCAGCTACCTGCTAAGTGACTTCCTACTAGTTAATGTGAAGAACTGTCCATGTTCTAAAATCCACTCAGGTGAAGGTATAAAACAACCTGCAAATGGGCTGCTGGGGTTGGAAAAGCTAAACCGAAAAGACCTTGGAGTGAAGAGGTGAGCTGTTTCGTCTGTATCCTGCTAGCCTCTGACATCACTTTACTGATGAGGAATCCTTTGCAGTACATTTGATCAATGTTAAGAGGGAGAACTAGAGGTTTCTGGTTGCAAATACAGCAGATTTTCATAATAAAAGCAAATTTATTACCTTCCATTCTTGTCTTAAATACCTCGAGCAGATGCAGAATATTGTTGATTCATACTACCCGCTTAAGCAGTAACAACTGAGTCACAGGGCATTTCCTAGGGATTAACGAGTAGCTGGGAGAGTTGATGGCCCAAAGCAAACTGGAGGGCCATTAACCCCAGCCAGCCATTAATTCCCTGGGAAATGCCCTATGCCTCAATCGCTATTTGCTGCTATGACCTCCATCCCCTTCTTTATACTGTTATACAGAGGAAAAATAGATCTTGAGCAGGGGCAATTGTAGTTGCTGCTCCTGCTGGAGACAGATATTTCTCAGCCCGGGGAATTCCTGGCCGGGCCAGGAGATACTAGCGGCACGGTGTGCTCAGTTGTGTTCATGTGCTGCAGCTGCCAATCAAGAAATATTTCTCTAGATCTTTGCTGAAAACCCGCTTGTCTGTCCAAAATACAGAGATAGCAATGGAGTAAATTCTTCTGTTTTGAAAGATAAGCTTATGAGCCACAATGAGTGCAATGGTCAGTGCTCTAAGAGCTGGGCAAGGACCACAGAGCCCACCTTATCAGAAGTGCAACAACAAGCTTTCCAGAAGAGAGCCCTTAGAATTAGTTCTTGTTTCTCCTTTTGGAGGTGCTGTGTATGTGTCCTACATTTGGAGTCTCAGAAGAGCAAGGAGATGGGGACACCTTCCCGCTCCAAAGCCAAATGCAGCAGCAATGGTAGTAGAAGAGATGCATAGCATCTTCCCGGCTGCACGAAACAGAATACATACCACGCTAATACTAGCTGGTAGACAACTGCTCCTATAGGGCATGTAATGCTATGGATCACATGGTAACCTGCTGCACGTAGTGTTCATTCAGAGCAGAGTAGTTTCTGTCCCCCGCCTTAAGCCCCAGCCTCCTGCTGGGACACCACCCTGGCACAGCAAAATCCTTAGGTTGAAAATCCCTCAGAGCAGCTGTGGCTGGTTCCCTTCCCCTGTAAGTGCTGGAGCTCAAAATACATTCCTCCTTCCGGAGAATGAGGTTTCCAGGTCATTTTAATGCAGTTTGCTGTTTTTCAGAGCACAAACTTTGTGCCAATTCACAGCCTGCATAACTTGAGTTAAATTAGTGGGGCTATCCAGAACACAAGCCACTGCCTTTTCTACCCTCCCTGGTAGCTGACATAGCGGACAAAAACCACAATCACTTAAAACCTAAATAACATTACATGAAATAAACACTTAAAAATATACTTATTTAAAATAAATGTGAAATTAAACCAATTCATACCAAGGCCTAAAATAATCTAATTTATTAAAATAATATTCAGCAACATATTGCTACTGCTGAAGTTCTGGTCAGATGAACTAGATGGGTTCCCTGGGAAAAACATTTGCTGAAGTAGAAAAACAGATTTGGAAGCAGTAGGCTCTTTGCACATACACAGTATTTAATCACTTCATTTTGTTCAGTTAGTTCCATTCAACAACAAAATTTCATGTTGAGAAACCATAGAGAAGTTAAAAAAAAAAGGGAGGACTTGTTTTTCCTTCTCCAATCTATGAATAAAAATGTGTGCAATGAGTTCTGCAATTTCTTGGCTATGACCTACTTTAGTGACTGATAACTTAATTATTAATAGTAACAAACCAGCTAGTTACTTTTAAACTTAGAAAAGCATGTCTGTTTTTTTTATTTCCTTATGAGATATTACTTAAGATAGTTTATTTAAGTAACAAAGAGAGTATTAGGCTATTTTGGGAAATTCTGATTGAATTCTAGTTTGCATTCAAACATAGAGTCATAAAAACAACAAAAAAAATCTGTAAATAAATGAACCATCCTTCATTTTCCAATTAAAAACATGACAAAATTAAGAATCTGCTAAAGTGATTCTTAATTTATCATCATAATAAATGTACATAAAAAAATACTTTTGGTTAACAATAAGAAAGACCTCACTGAATACTATCTCTTGTTGTAAATCAAGGTGTTGTAATGGTTATCAACCCATGAAAGCTAACTATTCTTTCAAAAAATAACTAGCATAACTTACAACTGCAAAGAGAGATAAAATCTATTACTTAAACCAAGATTTCCTGCTTCGTGATTTAATTCTTGATTTAAATCAGTTGACTGTGGGTGTTGCAGTTGGCTTACAGCCTTCGAATAATTGTACAGAAGAAAGGAAACTCTGCTGAGACACATGCTATAAATGTAATATTTGCTGGTATCTGAGACTGCAGAGACGTCTTTACATTCAGAACCTCTGGGTTATCAGCATTAGAAGACTGGGTAATGCCTCTGAATTGCACTAAAGTAAGTGACTGAGGCTACGGAAATCCACAGTAGTTGGTACTTGACTATTTTAACATTGACCTAAAATGGTGTGTATAGCTTTTGAACACTGTTTAACAGTCAATCTGTTGGCCAGTTACCTTCCAAATTCATCTTTCAGTATAGGACAGGTCCTGTGATCCCGAAGTTTCACGGGCAGCAGATGTAATTTCCAAATCATGGGACCAGCACACATCAGAATTGCTGCAGGACAGCAAGAAGAAAAGAAGAGAAGCAGAACCATACACCGTAAAAGAAAAGTATGGCTATAGGTGCAGACAGCTAGAGAAATCTGGAAACTGACAGTTCATAAAGTATATATATATATAAGACTGAAAAGTGGCACTGGTAAAGTAAGGTGTTGTAATCTCTGCTTTCCCATTTTCTTCAATTCCTGGTGAGCTGACTCCAAAGAACAGTATTTTCTTCTCTCTTGGCTATGTCAGCAGTCTCCAGATCCATACAGACAGCGACATGCCTACAGCTGGTGTACATGCCTAGAAATAGCTTCTCAGTTTATCTAGTTGCTTGAGTGCTTAGCCTGAATGCTTTGGATGGTTGGTGCTACATACTACATCAGTATTTGTTTTTTAAAAGCATCATGTCTTACTGTGGTTCCCAAACAAATCTTCGCCAGTGGTCTAAAAAAGCCAGACATTGGCTTTTCTATCCAGTACAGGCACTTTCAAATCCCATTCAAGAATGGCTGATATCCATTTAACTTAAGCCAGCAATCACCTAGATTAAAAAATTTATTACTATGAATCGTTTTAAAAACAATTTAAGGGTTCATCTGCACTTACTTTCAAGTGGTATAAGACCAGCTGTGATTTACCAGTTGCATGGGCTTAAAAGGGATGCAACATCATTACTACCCAGTGCAGTGCTTAATCTCAGTCTTGTGATGGCAAAAGGCTTCACCACTGTACAATGCTTCCCCTCACTTCCCAGTTTCCCCCAGTTAATGTAAAAGACCTGCAAAGCAGTACCTTCTCCTTACTGGAGATACGATTGTGTTGGCATGCAGATGTGGTTTGTTCTGGTAGAGATGTTCCCTTAGGGGACAAGGAACAACCATGCCACTTATTATTTACATGTAACTACATCTACAATGGTATTTTTTACAGATATGACAACACTGGTGAAAAGTCGCCCTCACAACTGATGTAGTTACTTGTGTGCAACTTTTCAGTTCCGACGAGGGCAAAGAACAACCACATCCAGTCAAATACTAGTTTAAACTAAGACATTAAATCAGTAATTTCAGGGGAAGGGGAGAGAAAGATTTGGGCATGTTTGAGCCAAGTCCTTCCAATGAAGCAACCCTTTCCTCCTCCGATAGTCTCCTCATCACTTATGAAAAAAATCTAGTTGTGTACGATGCTTGAAGTGCAGTTTGTGAGCAAGCAGTCAATAACAGCTAGGGAATATGGTATCTGCCAGAAAACACTCCGTCTCACAAAACTAAATCTGCTTTTCTCAAAATTAGATGGCAATCTGACTATGGCTAGACCGAACGCCAGACATATAGTAACATTCATATTACTCCATTCACCATGGAAGGAGAGATAAACTCTTTCAGCCTTGCCTTTATATTGAGGCTTTGACAACTGTGGTACAGAAGTGATAGCTTTTTTTGTGTAAAGAACTGGAATAATTGTTGATACACAGCTTAATCAAGAAAAGAGCAATCTTTCTTTTTAAAGATTCTGCACTGCTTGCAGACATTTTATCAGTCCTGCAAAACCATTCTCTGATGTAGCTAAATATTATCCATTTTACAAATGGGCATGCTGTGATACAGGAGGAGACTCAGTCACACGGTCGCTGGTGCTAGATGACCTATAAAACACTTCAATTTTGACACACGGGTATTATTATAACCATTAGAGAAGGCTACCATCTTAGGAACACGGAGGTACATTTGCAAAGGGTTTTGAAAATACAGCACTCACTTGACATCACAGCTGAAGTCAATGAGATTTCTTTAAGGTCAGTAAACCCCAGAGCATCTCACAGGCTGCAGCCCATTCATTGTTCTAGAGCTCCTCAGAAAGGCAGACGGACTGTGCATGAGAAACGGATCTTCTAGCTTTTCAGGTTTGCAGGAGGACTCGGTGGAATGGCCAAACACGCTACGATTCGATGGGATCCATTTGGCTGGAAAAGACTTCCTTTTCCCAAAGGCTTCTCCTTACAGCAATCTGGCTTGGCTGTGAAGGTCTGGAGAAGGCTCCCTATGGAGCTTTTCTATGCTGCTTCTCGACTGCTGCACAGTGAAGTAGGCTTTCCAAGCCTCGGAGAAACATGCTGGGCAAAAGTCCTTTACCAGACACTCAGAGCCCAGGTGACAGTGCTAACTCTCTGGGTCAGCTCTATAGCTTATCTGTTATTAAATTTCAATCCTTCATCGCTTGTGATAAAATAGAAGCCAGAGGGTGGATACACAATGAGCATTTTCGAGAGCCGTACTTGTGTGATAGTTTCCTCTGTGGTGGCTTAAATTCAGACCAGAATGAATGCTTAAATCAAAGCACAAACTTCTTCAGCCTCAGGGTATGAAAAGCATTTTAAACATTGCTGGCCTCAAGGTACAAACCCAAATATTTGCTAAACTTCCAGACTTCAAAGAGTTGGCTTTTCTAAGGCAATTCCTTATTGCTGCCTCTCTGGGAGGCTTTTCCCTTTCTCTGCTTCCCACCCTTCAGGAAGAACATAGACAAGGACTAGGAGCACAGCCTCTATGTCCAGTTCCCTCTGCTCCTGTGGGATGATCATCTCAGCTCCACAGGTGTCAGCCAACACTGCGAAGCAAAAGGAAAGCAAGATGAGAGAAATACCATCCTCTGCTGATGGTTCAGAGATGGCTTGCATTGTTCTCATGCACTTAGTTCACTACACAGACCTCAAGNCAGTGCCAACGCAGGCAGCCCCCGCACCTTGCTGCTTGCTCCTACACCATGCTACATCTTGACTGGGCTAGAAGAGCTGCTCATGGGGCCATGTTGTGCACCAGATTGAAGAACTGGTATGAGTCAAAAATAACCAATGCAAGAAAAAAAGAGTAATTTTTAACCTATAATGGTTCCCTGACCCAGCTGGGCCACATATCAAACTGTTACAGGTTGGCTGGGCTACACCTTCCACATGGTAACGTGAGATGTGACATTGATTTTGCACTGCATCAGAGACCTCGGCACTGCAAGGAGGTACAGCCTGTCCCACCAAGAGCCAAGCGGTTAACAGAGAGTTTGAGCATCTGATACCTGATACACATCCCATGGGGCACCACAGCTTGCCAGACAGACTGAGGTTAATGTCACAGTGAACTAAGTGGCAACGGGTCCTCTTCCTTCACCAAATGCAAACCAAGCATTTCAGACGAGGAATATCCAAACTTTCTGAGAGGACTTTTTGAAATTAAACGCTTCAAATTGAAATATTTTAGGACATTCCGTCCCACTGAGAAATTAATTTCAGTTCAGTTTTCATCCTGAGTCCAAGTGAAAACAGATTTTAAACAACTGAATAAAATTGAGCAAAAATTCATATTTTCAGTGAAGTAAGGATTATATTTATACCAAGTATAAATGACAACAGGGACAAGAAGGGTTTACACAACATATGATGCACAAAGAGGATGAAAATCCAAGGATCAAATAGGTATTATCATCTTAACACAAATCTTCTGTAAACGTAAAATAACAGTAAAATATAATACATTTAACAATTGCTATACAATATAATACATTGTTGTACCATATTGTCATACAATACTGTCATACAATGTACACATAACAATTTAAAAATTGCACACATGCATATAAAATATTCACTACTTGCTCCTCTGATACTTCAGTATAATTCTAGTATTATTTTAAACATAAACACTCTGAAGTTGCTTTAGGGCAAGACTCTAGAATATGAGAAATGTTGAAGCAATAACTTAATTTCAAGAAAAGTGTATGTAAAGGGATTGGTTCTGTCAGTGGAAGGTAAAAAAGGATTTTGTTAATTTGGTCTTTTTAAAATGCTTTTTTAACAGACAAGTAGATTAGAATTTTATTGCCAGTGATGGAAAGTCTCAAATATTTTACAAATAAACAGAAAAATCTCCACCAAAAGACAGACTTTCTTCTTTCTGTAACATATCTTGCCATTGTCTTGATCAATCAAAGACTGCTGCTACTCAGATACAAATGTTTTGTATTGCGAGTATTAGTGCTATACAAGGATTTCTAATAATAAATCCACATGACTATATAGTACAGTCACTATGCCATGAACATACACTGAACAGTCACCAAGCTATTGGGGAAAAGCTAGGAAAAAAGAAGTTACAGCAGGTGAGAAGAAGCTGAGGAGACTTTCTGGATGAATTACGGATTCACAAAAAATAGGGCTGAAGAAAAGACCACAAGAGGTCTATACTTGGACCAGGAGGCAAAATTACAAACATTTCTGATGTGTTTATTCTCTCTTTAAGACCTGCCTCCCTAAGTAATCTACTGCAATGCTTGCTATTCTGACCTCTTACCATGAGGCTGGGAGGGAGTCTGCTGCTACAGTTCAAAACCCTTACACCCTGCCCACCCCAGCCCAGATTTCATGAAAAAACTATTCCTTTTTCTCTTTGCAGCAGACTTTTCCACAGGATTCAGGGAGCCATTTAAAGCCGAAAAGAAGGAAGTTATCATGGAGAGAAAAAAGGTTAAATGGAACAGAGCTTTGGGGATGGAATAGCTGAATGTTATTTATCCAAAATAAACAAGCTGACCTTGGAGGAAAAGCACTGTGAGTTACTGAAGGAATGAGTGGGAGAAATAGCAAATAATCTGAAAGAAATAAGATCCAAGATTTCATGAAACAACTTAAAAACGGATTATGCGAGGGCAGGTGAAGCAAGTACCTCCTGAGCAAGAACAGAGACACGATGGCATGCTGAAGCCTTTGCTGTCCAGAAGTGAGCTGTCCTTTATAATATTAATGATTTTTTTTCTCTTTGGTGTGCCTAGAATAAAAAGACCGCGGTTACATGCACAGCATCTGCTTCCCCCCATTGTGCTCAGATGCAGAGGAAGAGTAAATATTAACCAAATTCTATGCAAATGAGAGGCAAACATTTACCTTAAAAAACCTCTGTCTGCAGGCCTGGGTTTGGAATCTCTGCACTTACTGGATCTGTGGGAATGACTCATTTTTATGGTAACTACTCAGCAATGTTCACTGGACAGTTTCTTACCTAAAACACACGTGCCCAGAAAAATGCTTTTAAATCAAAAAACCTGCTTTAGCAGAGCCTGCAATAGGTAGGACCGCAATAAATTAATGGTAAACAGCCCCAGTAATAAATACTGGCTTATGAAGAAGATGCCACACATCTTATCTCTCAAGCTCTCTGAATTATGGATTTCTCTGCACTGTTCAGGGAACCCCTGGAAACTGATCCTTGCATGGGAAGGACAATGTGAGGAACCCACACGGCACAGCTTTTTCACTCAGGGTGTTTTGCACTGGAAGGATAATCCTTGCAAACTCTGAAGCTCAGAGCCTATAATAAATGGTTTGCCACTGTTATTACCACCTTTTTGTGATCTGCTCTGGGAAAACAGTGGTTTGTGCAGCACAGCTGCAGTGGTGCCCAAGTTCACCTATGCACAGGACCATGGAGTCAAATGCAGAGACCAAACCCAGTCCAGGGCTCAGGACTGATATTTTGAGTTGTCCGTTCTTCTCTTCACAGCAGTGTTTAATTCTCATAGAAGCTACATAAACTGAACTTGAGGAAACTACACCTCCACATTTGCCTGGATTTCCTTCTCTCTTCCTCCCTGTGGGTGTCACAAAAGGCTTAAAATAGCTTGTGACTTGCGGCACTTTTCTTGTACTATCTATTGCAGATATTTGAAAAGGGTAGAGGGAGGAGGTTAAGTTCTGGGGTAGTATTTATAAGCCTAGGGAAATCATTATAACTGTGCTAACCTGGCTCAGGACCAGCGCCTCTTGGACCCAGAGGCCAGAGTTTTAATTCCACAGCATCTCCCGATTTTGCTATTTCAGAAATGCGCATCGTGTTAAGAAATTAGGAAGCCGTGTCTCCTTTTGTCTCAAGGGATAGGGTTTTGTTCACCATTCTGTCAGTCCTCTGTGTCCTTTGAAGACAAAACCCCTCTCGTACCTGCCACTATTTTTAGTGTGTGTTTTTGAAGGAAGAACTCTGTCTACATCGAAAAGATTCCTGAAGACAATCTCCACTGCAGACTCATAGTGACATATGAAAATTAATGTAACGCTCTGAACGTTGTGCCTCTGCTTCATAGGCCAATTCTGCAAATCTACCACAATTTGTGATTCACAAAAGTCTACCTTGTCCTTAGACACAGAACTGTTAATTCCCCTCTTTCCCACATCAACCCACTGAAACACTAATTCTTAAGGAACGTAATGTTGTCCATTTGCTAATGTAAAAGGCTCCTGGTATGAAAAAAGCAGCTTTTCCTCTACCGCCCTGCGGTGGGAAGCAGAGTTTGCACAGCAAGTTGATGTATTATTATAACCAGTGAAATCCACGAAATTCCTTCATGAGATTGAAATAAATTATGTTTCGTTTGTAACTGTGTTTGCTATTTTTGTTAAACTGCCCCCTCTCAGGTCCTATCCCAAGAAGAAATCCTGTCAAGAAGAATTATTTTTGGCCAATTCTCCTTCAAAGAGTCACAATCAATAACCTCTTTTATAGAAGGCAACCTTCGGGAACACAGTAAAGGATGTTAATGGTAGTTCCTATGGACATCTCACTTTCTCTAAAGGCAACAAATGAAATATTAAAAACTAAGTAGCATTTAAACGAGTCACTCACCATGAAGTCTGTCTCAAAGCACACAGAGTAATCAAAACCAGAGCAACACAAGGGACCCTGGCTTTATAAAAATAATCTTTCCTCCTATATCATCAATTTCATAAAAGGCCTTCAAAATCCACAAGAGTAAAACTGTTTCTCACTTAGAGAGAAAGGGAAAAAAAAAAGTGTGTGAGCATTTCAGGCTTTTTAAAGGAAGTAATGCAGCAAATTGTAGCCTTGTGTAATTCCTTTTAAGTAAGCCAAGTTAAACACGTATGGCCTAGAAGGTTGTGGGGTGGGAATTTGGTAGGCTCCAGAAATTCAGAAACATTATAATCTCCTTACTATCACCTGTAAGTGGGATATCACTCCATATTTTTTCAGCACTAAGTGGTTCATCAATGCAGACTCTCAAAGAAGAATTTCAGATTTTGTTACATACCCTGAAATCCTTCAGTTTGAAACAATGCGTGCTGTTTATCAGTCAGCACCATAACTATATATACAAATATATGTATGTTTTTGTCGAGAAAGCATAAACTGAAACATCCCATAATACCTTTCCTGCCAATATCTGCCTATAAAATTATTATGAACCTTATGCAAATTTGGGTAGGTCTGTGATCTGTCAGGTATTAGAAGTAATAGTGGGGGTCGTTTGCAGCTGTAAGCAGACACAGAAGGAGGTGCTGGCGATGCTGGTTCTCAATAGTAAGGCCATATATAAGAGATGCTGCAGTAACTGCCTTTTGCTCTCCTCATTCCCCCCTCAACCCAGAGAGAAAATACTGAGCTTCACTATATCAGGAGCCGGCCTGCCTCTGTTGCGGGAGTGAAGACAAGATCTTTCCCGTTACAGTTGGTGCAGCATTGGCAGCCACACAACGAAGATCAACCAGAGCCAAATCTTGTTTCTCACTAGACAGTGAGGTACCACAGACCCTCCTCTCTTTTATCTCGAAGAGATGGTAAAGACTTTTCCTTCTCTCTGTTCCCCTGTGCTCTTGGCTGCCCTGTGTGGGTTTCTCTGCATATGACCTCTGTATTGTCCACACTGCGTTGAGCCCACTAAAACTGCAGGCAGAAAAGCAAAGAACTACCCAAACAAGCAAAAGGGATGGCAGCCTTCAGCGAGAGTCCCTCCCGTGCAGCACATCAAGTGCATCAAGTACTGGAGAGCCAGTATTGCACTGCGTTCGTCAGCCAGAACAGGACTTTAAATACTCCAGACAGCTTAACTCAGACTACAGCTAGCTACAATTTCACTATAATATATGAGTGCTATATATACATATTCTGCAGTCCCATAGTTGTGAAAATCGTTCCTATGCAACTGTGCTCTGGCATCTCTGTTTAGCTTTTAATTGTGCTTCCAGCCTTTTCATTGCGAGGACAACCTAAAACCCATAAGCTGAATGCAAACTGAGACAGCATCACTGCCAGAACCTGCAGGAAACCACAGCCATCAGTCTGCAAGGCCTGGCCTGCCCCGCTCCCCTCCCTGGGGACTGTAGGACTGCGGCCGCTGGTGGCTGCCCTCAAGTGCAGACATGAGCACGGCGTGCTCTCCCAGCCTCTAGCTCTCCCCGTGCGTGGCTGCTTCACAGGCAAACCACAGAAGATGTGCAGAGCGCTGCAGGCAGCCCAAAGGCAGCCTGTTCGGCTGTGTGCACCAGGGTACCAGGCCTCCAATGCCTGGAGACACAGCACTGCAGGGCACCCTCCCATGGCTGTGCTTCCAGCTTCACCCTCTGCGCTAGCAGGTACATCTGACCACATGAGCCTGTACAGGGTCCCTTTCAAGAGGCAGTAAATATATACGCAGTGAGTCCAGAGGCCATGCAGTGTGCACCTTTCCCAGTTTGGCACAGAGCTTGCCACCCTGCCGGAGTGCAGCATGTGCACTGCGAGGCTGTGCGGCCTCAAGCAAGAGAGCCGGAGTCCACTTTGCCACAAAGATCAAGAGCAGCCAAAAGCACGAGATGGCAAACTTTCTTGCCTTGAGGTTAGTGCAGAGCTCTCTGCCACCCGGAGAGCAGGGGAGATGATTTCCTAAAGATGGCTATGAGCTTCCCAGTTTCCCAGTGTATGTAAGGAACATGTGGAGAACATTGACGAGCCCAAACCTGAAAGTCAGGGAGATGCATTGCTGAGAACAGGTATACATTCTCCCTTTTCAAGGCGTGGGGCTTTTCAGATGGGCACAGAGAATGAGTCCTCATCCTCTCTACTGTTGCTGAAGGAGGGAAAGGGAACCTCCAGCAAACAAATTAATTTACTGGACTCCTATGTCATCTGTTGGAATTAGGAAAGAATTATTTGCCTAGGACACTTGACTGCAGAACTTATAACCCTTTTAAGCCTAAGCATGAAAATGTCGTGTTAATGTTCAAAGCAAAACTAACCAGCAGCAAATTCTTTGACATCAGCTCCTCACTGATGGAGCGGACCAAGAATTATTCGCAGGAATCCTTCTGTTGGGACATTTTCAATAGAAACACTTCATATTTGACTATTTGACTTGAATGGAAGTAGACCTCATCCTTTCCATCCAAATAATTACACAGGCCAAGAATGCATCAATCATATCAAGAGCATGGGCACGAGGTTGTTTTTTTTTTTTTTACTTATTTAAAATAAACTCATCACTAGTAACGATGTGGAAACGAAACGTTCTGTTATCACAAACATCAGAACATCAGAAGGAAATACAAAATTAACATACAGCAAATATTCTAGTATAGCTTTCCAGGTGAAGTTTGAATGAGGTTGGAGATGATACCAAATGGGCTGTGTCCCCCGAGCATTTGTACATGTATTCAAATGGTAAAGAAAGCAAGCAATCTGACTATATATTCTTTGCTGATACTCGACAAACTGATCAATCACAGTGAAAACTCATTCATAATCAGACATTTTAGTTGGTCTCAAGTCACTGCATGCTGCAGAGATGTGCATGGCTCTTAAAGCATGTATTGACCTTACCGCATACCTAACATTACGCACATTCTTAACTTTAAGCATGGGAATAATTCCTTTAATATGAATTATTTCTGTGAGTATTTGCAGGACTGGATCCTAACTCTGAGCTGGTCTTCACAAAGATATTCAGGAAAATTAATCCAAATTAACTAAAGGCTTAATTTAAAGCAGATTAGTTAAAGTGCATTTAACCCTGTAAAGACTTTTCAAAATTAAAGTAGTCTTAATTCAGCTTTGTATAAAGCTTAATCCATTTCCAATTTATACTTTAAGTGCATTTGGACTAATTAAGTTGAATGTCCTATGTAAATGAGCCTGAGGCCCTAATTCAGAACTGTGTCCAAGCACAGGTATAAAACTATCCCTATTCAGAAAAGCATATCCTTGAAATCAGCTGTTTTCAATAAGACGCATACAGGTACTTAAATATTTTCCCAAATCACACTCTTAACTATTTTATATTCTTAAACCATTTGAGAATTATAGTTTGATGGTAAGGAAAAATCATAGCCCAAAGGGCTGAAAGGCAGATAAATACATTTCATTTATTGTCCTCCAGATGATACCAGTGTGTGTACAAGAAATCTTCAATCATTGTTTTCTGTAGGAAATCTCTGATTGACACAGAATTAAAAACTGGTTCTTCAGGCTGGAATTGTTTTTTCCCTAGAAGGGGAAGAGAAGATTAACCCTTCATTTTCTGGGAAGACTTCATAATGGGGTATTGTTTTCTCAACCCAAACTGGTAAAGCACCCTATCCATTCCCAATGGAAAAGATGAATTTCAGCAATTGTATTTATCTAGGATTTTACATCTCATATTTTTCAACTCTTCTTTCAAGGCTCCCTTCCATGGACGTGTACTTGAAGTGTTTGATATCTAGATTATTTTCTTGCTGGATATGCAGCAAGAAACGGAGAGAAAACCAAGCCCTATAACAAGGTCTGAATAAGTACCCTACTTCATATGTAAGTTTAAATATTCAATGTTAGTTACATATGTGCTTAACTACTTCACAGAAGAGAGGTAAAACTGTACAATAGTGTTATTGCTAGCAATGTAGCATCAAAGGTGTATTAAGTAGCAAGTTGTCTGCTGGCTACCTAAAGTGAACTAAGAAAAAAACATTACCTCCACAATAGAATTTGCCAAATAAATTAGGCATGGAGCCAGAAAGGCTATTTACAGAGTCATGGAGCCTAGGCAGACATCCCACGTTTGCTTACTCAGAGTGGGTTGGAGAAGTCAGCTCACACATGATACAGCTCAGCTCCTGATCCATCCAACTTGTTGTCCAAATACAAATTCCTTCAGCTCCCCCTGGTACTTGAATAGTCATATTCACACAGCGCAACAGACCATAGGTCAGCAATCTCCAAGATGCTAAAGACCTGAGATGTTATGATGTATATATGATGTGCTGTATCCTAACACAGAGAACCAGTACAGTTGTATTTTCATGGCACTGAGCCCAAGCAAATACTCTTCATGTCTCAGCAAGACCATACAGCTTCTGGACACAAGCTGGCACAGATACGGCTGAGTCATGCATCTTCACCTGATCTCCCTCTACTAGAATGGGTATGACTGGAAGAAGATTGAGTATGTCTGCATCACCACATACCCACAGTTCACCCAATGCAATGATGCAGTTATGAGTGATGCCCACCTGATGGCCACAACAAAACTGAGATTTGACAGCTCTGTACATCAAATTGACCAACTGTCTGTATTTTGGTTAGTCTTCCCCAAAGAGAAGAGTCCAAAGAGATGACGACTTCATCTTTTTCTAACTCACGCAGTGAAAGAGAGAGAATTTTATCCTATATAGGTTCTTCAAACATGCTTATTACTATGTTAGCTGAGCACTGACCAGAAAGTGGAAGAGGAGGTATTGCAAAGAGACCCAAGGGCAATTAATACCATCCTGTTCAATGACTACCTAATTCCTGCTGCCAGGAATAGCAACTTGTTTGGCCCTCCTTTCTTTTACTGCCTTTCCTTACGTTATTCTTCTACTGTCTGGTGAAGTTACTACTACCACCTTTCCCACTTTGATTAAAAAGGTGAAGAGAAAAGATATTCACAAGAATATAGACATGGTTGCCTTCAACAGTGCTTTGCGGAATGGCTGTGTTGTGAACATGGCAGCCAGTAGCATAATGTGGAGGAGGCACTGCTTGTAAATGGGGCTTCTTTTTAATTTCACTATCGTAATTTCCAGAATTTCCATGGCTCACTTTTAGTTGAAGAGATGTTTCTGCCACACTGAGCTAGAAGAGCTTTTTAGATGTGTTTGAAGGCTGTTAGCCACCACCACATGCCAGCCATTCTCTCCTTGTGTTCTGTAGCTGTTTCACATCAAGCACCCGGTGGTCTCTGCACTTGCTGCTATCTCCTCTTGAACCAAAAGCTTTTACTATTCCTCAGTTTGGAGACATGGTCTGGATAAGGACCAGTGCCTAGCTGAGGTGTGTACAGCAAAGTAATAACTCCAGACACAGAAAAGCAACTTCTCTCATGCACACATTAAGCTGGCAGCATTTAACTGGCACCAAGATAATAAGGACATCTACTTCACTGCAAAACATGGTCAGGACTCGCAGCCATGAAATGGACTTGATAGCCTATAAATTCTGTTTTACTGTGCTGGCTTACAGAGATGGCTTGGAGCCGATGTGGCAGCTCATTAACACTCAGTTAACACTTCTCTATATAGCACAGCATTGACTTTTACATTTTCTTATTTTCAGGGGAGCAATGCCTGTGGAATCAAAGGGAAGGGTAACAGCTTAAGACACACAAAATATTATGAACAAATCAGTTTTAAAAACACTGAAATAAAAAAGCTACAATGTACTGAAAGTACCATTTGTGAATATAGAGTCCAGGAGAAGCATTACTTTTACCTCGCCAATTTTCCAATGCACGTGATTTCTGAGAGTCCCAGTTTCAGGTAGCAGAGACAGACATCTACAGATGAGCAGTTCGCTATCTGAGGAAGCATGCATCTAAATCAGCTTCTGTTTTCAACCTTATAGCTGCATCTGTTTTTTTTTAAAAAAAACCCTATAACTCACTTTTAACTGTTAGGCTGCAAAACTGGGGAGAGTGCAACTCATTTTTTTTGACGCTGTAGCCTTCAGCTCTGAAAGCCAGAATGATCTCTTCTTGCAAATAAAGCAGTAAAAGAGGAAGTGAAAATGTCAGACTGCGTTTGATTGCCAGAAAACTGACTGTTTCCCATAATAAAAGAGAGTAATCCCCATGTGAAATAGGGATCTTGTCTACTAGTTATCTCGGACCTCAGACAGCACAGCGAGAGCGTGCAGGAGATTAATAGGCAGATTATCTTCCAGCCCTCCCCACTGCAACATCTGTCTGTGTTAACGAGTGGTCTTGCACAGAATGTGCTGAAAACCCACTTAGGTTGCTCTCCATCGGCATGAACCCTGGTCTAGCAGCCACTCAGAGTCTAACAGAGGACTGGCAAGCAACAACCTGCAAAGCGACTAATGCTAGCCAAGGAGGAGGAGGGCATGCTGAAGGTGGCCAGCAGATACACTGACAGACTACACAGCTCCCCAGGGAAACCCCCCTCTCCCTGCCTCAATGGCTTTTATCAGACAACCTCTCCTGGAGTGCTCAGCAGAAACAAAAGCTGCTTCTCTCTGCATGGTACTTTGGCAGGCAGCATTTCCACTCTTTCCCCCCAGGTCGAGCCTGCCAGGAGAGAACTGAACTTTTCTGACAGAAGGAAGTACCCCTCACATTCCCCACCACCTGCAGGAGGTCATGAGTCTTTAAAGGTCCCTTTCTTGCCAATCCAGGCACTCTGTGGACACCGGGGGCCTGAGTGTACTGCACAACACGATGGCCCGCAGAGCTACCAAACTAGTTTTAAGAGAGTTAGCCTGGTAGTAGGGGCAGTATAGCTGCATTACTGCAAAGCTCCACCTGGCCCAATTAGCCCCACTGGAAACCACTTTGGGTGTCTCCGTGTGGCCTTGCGTTGTGCCAAGTAAACAAATACATACAGCACATTTGCAAAGACGGCCTTTACAACTATGCCAGAAACATTCATGCACAGATTGAGTCATTAAGCAGATTTCAGCTGGATGGCCGTGCATGAACTCTGGCGTGTTGCACATGGAAGATGGCAGGCAACAACTGAAGAAGCAGCTCCTGGCCTCTGATGGGTGCTCGTCTCACAATGAAGAAGCAGTCCTACCTGTGGAAGCTGAAGGGCTCTGAGCTTGCTTTTGGAAATGTGATTGCCAATGGAGATGGAAAGCAGTAGAAGCAGCGGTGAGAGATGACATATTCAGACAGAAATCTCTTTTTGGCTACAGTGCCCAAGAGGAGTGTCTCCATGTAGTGCAATGAATTCCTCTTTGGTCAGGGGGCAGATGGGACAAAGGCAAGCCTGATGCAACCTAGGGTTTTGCTCATATTTGCAAACAAAGCAACTATAGCGTAAAGAGGACTTTTAATGACCTCTGCTCTTCCCTTTTCCTTTCTCCCCAGATAGCCCTGAAAACATTCAGCTGCAGTCATCTTTCTAGTTGATCAGTTAATGCTGGGTCTCCTGAACTTTTTCTTCCCAGGTATTTGATAAACTGTAATTCATCATAATACCATCTTTGGTTTTATCTTTTCAGATCTACCACTAAATCAGTGTGGTATATTCCATCCTTGAAAAGCAGTAAAATCCTTCATATTTCTAATCAATAAATATTAAATGACACCTTATTTTAAAATATTACATCACTTATATATTCAAACACTGATTTCAAGTATTGATCCTGATGTAAGTTAAAAATTTGACATCTCCGTATTCTACATTCTCCTCTAATTCTCACCTACTTTATCTTCTGGACATTGGAGGCCCAGAGTTTCCAGCAGGAAGAAAAAACATTTTACTTCCCCCAACCATAGAAAAAGCAAAGTAATGTCACAAAACATTTTACATGAAAAATTCAGCTTTGCATCTCCTTTCACACTCCAGAACACCCCAGATCAGAAACACAAAATATTTAGGGGTTCGTAAGTTGGCCACATATGACTTTTTGTTACAGCAAAATAAAAAAGTGCACCTTGCCACAGGAAGGATCTCCCCCATTTAATACCGTGTCCCTGCTATGGATGCACGGATGCACCAAATTTCTTATATAAACTGAACGTAAGCTGTTTGACATGGAAAAAACAAAGTTTTATAGCCAGCTTAATTTTGAAAAATGGCTAAATTATCTTACGTGAAACCTCATCATCCCTGTCTTCCTCCCACAAAAAATTATAATCAACTTAGTGTACGCAGAACGGAAAATTGCAACCCCAACAGTTAAAGATTGATAAAAGGTCCGAAAAAAGAGTTACAGTGGGAAGTGTCAGGTGAGCTTAAGTGAAAGAGTTACTACCTGCTTCACCTGTAATGTCTTCATTATTGGGGCCTTGGATACTAAGGTGATAGCTGCTACTAAACCACCTCAGACTAATATCCCTACATTAATCTCTTTTGGTGATATTGGAAAAATGCCTGTAAGCTAATAAGTGCTCAGCACATGGGAGGATCAGATTTGATATAAGTGAACTATTTTTTCTGGGGCTTTGGCACTTAGCTACATACATAAGAAGCAGAAAATAGGACAAAACCAGCAAAGTAATATGAAAGCACATGATGGTGATTTATTAAAAGACTTACAGCTGAAGAATATGAATGCCCCCTTTTTGTCTCTATACGTGATGTACCAGCCCCTCTCCCATAGCTCTTTGAAGGCAGAGAATCCAGAAGTAACAGCTGAATTCTCAAATCAAAAAGCCAATGAGCTGGAATATTCCCCTCGAAAGAGATGATGGTGGCTTTATTGAAATGACTCTCCAAGAAGTGGCTGGCTCCAGAGTGTGGTGCGGGAGCCAGCCTTCTCTTGGAACAGATTTGGTGTAAATGAGGACTAATCCAAGGCAGTGTCCATGCCAGGCCTCTTGTCATCAGCCGGTGGCGCTGCTGGGATGTTTAGTCTGAGGACCCCTGACTCCAGGAACACAGGCTTCCCCTTGGCCAGCGGCTTCACTCGGTCTCATTCAGAATAAGGAATCAACAGTAGCACGACCAGGATTTTCAAGAAGGTACTTGGTGGGGCATAATGAAAGGGAGCCTGAGCCTCAGGGGAGAGACTACAAGGCATCATTGCCAACTAATGCTGCTAGAAACAAAGCTCTTGTGATAGCATCTCCTCTGCCGGGAATGAGCACGAACAGGAGCCAAGCTTACATTCCAGTAGAGTGCAGGGGTATTTGAGCAAAAAAGCTACCGGATACCCTGAATGGAAGATCGTCTTGCTCTTGCCAGTCTGCCTGATGCAGGTGAGCTGCTGTATTTACAGATGCCTCGGTTTACAGAAAAATGAAATAACTACAAGTAACTGCAAAAGCACCACCACATTTACCCAGTATAAATAAACTTGTAACAAACATATCTTGCACACAAACTGTTGGCGTTCTTTAGCATGCAGTACTGTGGCTCAAGACCTTACAGAACAAAAGAAAACAGAGCACTTAAAGAACCATATGTTTGTTTCATTTTACTATATATATAACACAAACTTTGCATCCAAATTTAGCAATAAGTCTTTATTGCTTTCCGTCGTGCAAATTGCCAAGTTGCACATCAACAATTGCTTTAGTTTCAGAGAAAGTTGCACATAAGAGGTGGAAATATTTGCAAAATAAGATGAAGTGTTGATGATCATGTCTTCACCATAAGATAAAAGGATATTTCACTGAGCTTCAGGATGCAGAGTAACAGCATGGTCTCTCCTGTGATCTCGCTCAGGGAAAGGTCAGCTAGCTAGAGAAATTATATTTACTTTTGGAGCATTCAGCTACGTAAGCTACCAGCTGGGAAAAAAGTGTCGAGTGACTCAGAGGGAGATGCTTCTACACCCCCAACATGAATGAAGTTATGAAGGGTTAACAATGAGAAATGGTGGAAGATGGTTCAATCAACTGATCTATGCCCACTGTTCCAAAAAGAAAGCCCAAATGTTCCCAAAGTAGGGAGGATTCTCCAAAGCATTTAAAGCCATTCTCTATTTCATAGATGAAAAGGTGCGTACACATCCATGTTACCATGGAGAAAACTACATCTTTGCTCTCCCCTACTTGTGGATTTCAGGCTTTGAACTTTAGATTAATACAGGTCATTTTTTACCTTCACCTACCCTTCACCACGACACAGATGGTCCCGAAACTGAAAAGTAAAACCATTTACTAATGGACCCATAGGGTTAGATTCAAACCCCAAACATTACACTAAAACTCTCAAACCTTTGGCATATTTAAACCTAGCACTGCATTTTGCACGTTACCTATTTTTCTAACGTGTTGGATCAAATTCTGAAGCCTGACCACTTGGGCCAGATTCTGATACCTTTCACAACGAGCAGCATTTTTTCCCTTGAAGGCCCCCAAACTAATAGAATTTGTACAAAGAGAGACAGGAATGTGACACTTTCTAGCATTCAAAATCTGGATTCAAATTCACATTTTACAGGTTGGGTCTAGCCCACCATCCAACTCATTTGGCAACACTTTTTCTTCTAATTGAGATATATAGTTCAGTACGAATGAAATACTTCCACAGTTAAAGATGACACTAAAAATCCTTTTTCCAACAGTTAACTGAAATTAATTTTAAAGTAGTAAAAGTCTGATTATAGAGTGATGTCATTTGCATGGACTAACTTCATTCTAACATTAGGCTAAGTCAAATGAACAAAGCTAATAAAGGTGAGAAGAGTAACAGTGTTTTTAGCTGAAATTAATACTTTCAGCACTGTATGTTAAAACAGGTAATAATCTCCTAATCTTTACTTTGATATATGCTTTATTCCCATATACACGTTAGTGGCAGGACATCAATTAATTAGTAAAATGAAAAGAAAGACCTCTAAGGCAATATTAATATTTAAAAATTCAAACAACATTGTTCCTTACGCTGTTCTCCTTAATCTTAAGTTTTGCTCTTGGAAACCAAACCTAACTTCTCCAGTGCATGTATCGCTCAGGGCCCCCTGATGCTAATCTGACCGCTGTTCTATATGGGTTTCAAAAAAGTGAGAACCCTTCAAGTATAAAAGCAGTACAGAAAAGAGACTATATAAAAATGGTACTTTCTCATGCCTCATGCACCAACACAGCAGGGCAAGGGAACTTCATGGCTGAAGTGCACACTGTGATTCCTCAGCTGCTCCCAAGGGACCTCTTGGAGAACACTACCAATGCTTCCCTGCCCCATCGCCCATGGAAGCCAGGGCTCACGCAGGGCTCGGGGAGGGAGGTGAGCTTCCATATCTCCCCTCCACAGGCAGTCAAGGCATCGCCAGGGTGCTCCTTCAGAGCCAGAATTTAGGACTCGCCTTTGGATCCCATGGTTTAGACGTAGCCTGCATCTATCCACTTTATAGACAAGAGAAGCTGCTCACCACCGCACCCGCAACCCACTTGAGAAAACTCTGATCTGAGAAAATGAACTAACTTCTATCCCGAGTCCTGCTTTGTCAATAACATTTTCTGTTAATAACATTGGAGCAGAAAAGATCTCATGGGTCATTGAATTTGAGGTTCTTTATCACAGAAACTACATCACAAAATCTCTTTCATAAAATTACCACGCATAGTCTAATAATAAGGTAAATTGTTTGCCACAACCACTCTTCCTGGGACACTTTTCCAGAACCTCACTATTTGGATGACTGGAAAACTACTTCTATTTTCGAGCTTTAATTTATATACCCCTGGGGATTTTTACTACGAGCAATGATAAGCAAGCCAAAAAGAGCTTAGTTTAATTCTTGAAACCAGCATGAGCAATGAAGGAAAGTCATTAGCAGAAGGAACCTCTTGGGAAGTAAGCAAGTTAGAATTCAAAGGTATAAGAGAAAATAAGCATCCGCTGTTCTCATATTCACCACTGACAGGTCTTAATTGAATTTTCTGGACCTACATAAACTTTTATCTGGTGTGGTTTTATTACCAGGAACATGGTCCTATTATTTAGAACCAGGGAAAGTTGTACCTCCGACTCTCCTCTCAGCACCTAGCCAAGAACACATACTTCAGATTTATGGCTACCAAAGAACTGAATGATGTTTATGAGGACCATTACAGAGAAGTTTAGATATAATCCAGCCTAGAAAATGTTCTGATTAAAAATGGTTATTATTTATTTACAATAGAAAGGGGCACATGCTTTCGCAGATGAAAACCACCATTTTCTAGCCAATTCTAGTTTAATTTCTGAGTTTACAAGTGACTCAGCCTGTGTTCTCACAGCAGTCCCTTATCCTCTTTCTGTCTCCATTTCCTCATCTTTAAAATATGGGTAATAATACTTCTGTATCCCTTGAGTGTTTCTTAAGCTTAATTAATTCAATGCTTTAGAAAGTGCTTTCTGAACCAGAGATGGGAGTGCTACACATGTCCGAAGGATTCTATTTTAGACCATTTGTAAATAAATAAAACTGTACTTTCTAGATCTTATTTTTAATATGGAATAGGAATGACCTGGCCTCAAGTGATCTGCTCTCATGGAAAACATATTGGAAGCCAGATCTGCAGCCAGCGTTTTCTCCCAGGTCAGTAGTCCTCCCTTGCCTGGGGAATGTGAGAATGTGGCTGCAGGCCAGGTCTCTCCTGCACAGAGGGAGGGAATTGGAGCACCAGGCCTCTGGCCAGCACTTGCCAACCAAAGCTGCACTTTTCTCATAGAAAGCTAATGGGAAAATGCATGTGCACGCCAACGGGTCTTGCTCAACTGAGAGCTCTGCAGCTGTCCTGCTAGGAAAGGAACGTGACACAGGGGCAGCGAATTGTACAAGAGCTCAGGGGCCTCTTGTACCTTGAAGGAAGGGGAAGCGGAGGTCAAAAACTCTGGCTGGTCTTCTACTTCATTAGGACTACAGCTCCACAAATCGGATTGCTTAAGGTAGAACATGATTTCTGGAGCTGACACTCCACTGCAAGGCCGAAGATGGGAAGACCAAGATGGGACCAAGGTTTTCAACTAGGGTTAAAGTGTTTAGATGTATTCAGCTGCAAACGTGTGTGGAGTAGGGAAGGAACAAGAATTATTGGCCTATTACTTCTTAGTCAGGAAGGGTCTATTACTCTCTAAACTGAAAGTAACCAGGGCAACTAGGATGCTTTTCCTGCAATACATCTGTTAAAGTTGGTTTTGCTCCTACACATTATGGTGAAAATTAATCAGAAGGCAGCTTCTGGCTAGCCATGATGTTTCTTTAAAAAGAAAGAATGCTTTGTCATGGAAAAAGTGTGGTCAAGCGGTTAAGCAGCAAGTTCAGACTCAGGAAGCCCAGGGTCGATTCCTTATCCTAGCAGAGGTACAAGAACGGTACTTGTATTTTCTGCAGAACTCCTCACTGAGAATGCAAAGTGCCTCGCACTATTTTAAGTCACCCCATCTCTGTGTCTCAGTCCCCCATGTGTAAAATGGGAGACAATAGCAAAGAAGTCTCACAGGGACTGTGAGATGCTCAGATGCTAAAGAAAGAGAGGCCATATGTGTTCCTAAAATAAGTAACAGCATGGATAGGGCTATTTTGGGACAAAAGAGCTGTGCTAGCTTTGCACACAACTGCCTCCACCACAGCAGAAATGAAATCTATAGGAGTTTAAAAAAACATGGATACACCCTCCCCACCACCCCCACCACCACCACCCCCCCTGCCCCATAAGTTATGTTTCTAAGGGAAATGATTTTGGGTTTTAGACTGCTCAGGTGATAGCATTCAGAAATTCTGGCAGCTGCTGAACTCCACTTTTAAGTGGCATAGATAATGTGGTGCGCTAGCACCAGGTAGCTCAAGAGTTGTGGCATTACCGGTCAGTAGTTTCAAGGGTGATGTCCAGGGAAGGGGCAGTGGTTTGGTGACTGCCTGGGGTGCCTGGTGTACCCTGGCTGCCCATACAGGCAGGGAGAGTGAGATGAACACCAGTGCCATGTGCAGGACCAGAGTGGTGTGGTGAAGAAGCAGCGATGGTGACTATGCTGTCTCATTTCAGTAAGTTTCTGGCTGAGGCTCTAAATATTGGTCTTAATCACCTAATGTGCCTAGTGGTGGCTTATGCCCTCCTGCAGGTCTAACTTTTTATACCTACCTCTGAACGATAAAAGATAAAAGCTGAAATATATAGCTATAAAATAAAGAGCATGTGGGGCACATATATAGCTTATGGCTGTTTGCCATAATTAAGGTCTACACAAACTCGCTTTTCTTTGTCAGGTACATCCATGCCCCAGACTGTGCCATAATCCCAGTAGCAGGGAGAAAAGAGGACACCAGACACGATCACTTGAACTTGTAAACAGGCTTTCAGCAACTGGAGATGAGAGCAAGTCACAAGGGTTGCTGAATGTATGTCTGGCACCCAGGTACCTCAACACCCAGAAATAGTTTAGGTATTTATTTAGATATGGACCTAGCAATTTGGTGTGTGTTCAACATAGAGATTCAAGTCTGATTTGATCAAATATCCCAGAGTTTCACCTTATAAACTGGTCTTTTATATGTGTGTATTAACACATATACCCATATGATCCATTTCTCATTGTTGTTTAAATTAGAAATGTCACAGTGATGCTCACTGCCTTTTAAATCCATGAACAGATGCAAAAACTAGAGGATTGTGAAAAATTGATGTTGAAAATTAGCCACATTTGTGTTAAACTGCTTTACATATTCAATTTATTTGCTCTTATTTACAGGTAGTTCCCAGGCTTCTTTGCCAGCAAATAAAGTGTACAGGTATATGTACATGCAAGATAAATTGTTAGACCGAATTGTTACAATCATCATAATTTTCACTCAGGGCTCGGCTCCGAAAGGTGCTGACCATTATAGCCAGATGCACTTGAAGTCAAGAGAATGAATGTGTCCGCAGAGATTGGCGTAATATACATTAAAGATAATTGGAATGACTCACTATATTGGGCATAATTGCAAGGTTTTGGTAGAAGGGGCTGCAGGGGTGACCTGTGTAGGAGGAGATGAGGGGCTGCCCTGTGCTGGTTTCCAGCTGGGTCCGCAATGGACAGCACCGACCCACTTGTGCACCAAGACCAAACCAATGAAGGGAGCATATGATGCCTCTGCAAAACATATTTAAGAAAGGCGGTAACCACTAAACAAGAAGAGATGCCGGAGAAGAAGGCATGCCAGAGCAGGCACAGAACAAGAAGAGGTGCCCAAGCAAGGGCAAGGGAGACACCAGAGCAGGGGAGACGCTGGAGAAAAAGGAGGGACAAGAGGAGCCTGATACAGGGCAAAGCAGGGGCGGAGCAAAAGGAGAGGCTCGAGCAGGGGTGAGGAGTCTCTGGAGCAGGTACGCCTCTGAGGGGACTGTGGCCTGTGGAGGAACCTCATCAGAGCATTTGAGTAAGAAACAAGGAGCAGTGAAAGAAAAGGAAAAACTATGCACTGACCACCTTCTCCTGTGATGCCCATTGTCTCACCAAAGGGACAAAGCATGATGTGCAGTGAGGGGACTGGGGATGGGGAAGGGGAGGAGAGGTTCCACAGAGGGAAGTGGTATTTTCCCTAAGTGTTTGTCATCTTTATTTCTCAATACTGGAATCAAGAATTAAAAATTTATGTTAATTGCAATAAACTAAATTCTGTGAAATTCCCAAACTCAAGACTGATTTTTTGTCCGCAACATTTGGATAACAAAAGAATCAACCAAAACGTTTATTCCAAACCTGAAATAACCACCTACAGTTTAGCAAAAACGAGAACCTTTCCCCTCTGCTGCCTTTCTTCATGTTTTCACCATACTTACCCCAGATCCAAACAGGCCTGCATTTTATGAATTGGACAATGCCCAATAACTATGGGAATTAAAAGATAATAACGTGCTAAAACACTGACTGCCAGAGCTAGACAGACACAAGGGACAAGAAGAAATGTTTTTTCCTGACTATCCAGCTGCTTTGAATTCAGCTGAAACACAGTCTCTCTCTGAGAAACCAAGCGAAAATGGCTCGCTCTGTGCGAAGCTGACCCGCCTGCTCACTCACTCGGGACTCAGCCAACCCAGGACATGGAAGAAGTGACATGAGCTTTGTGAGGAGGGGGCCGGATTGCTCCCCGTGCCAAGATATGTTGAACCCAGGAGAAGGGATAGGATGCTAGGGAGCCTGTGCTGATTCTCAGATGATGCTGGCCCTTGCCCAGGCGCTCTCATCACGGGGCGCTTGAACTTGTGAGAACTGGACAGGGTCCCTGCAGGGCTGGAGCCAGATAAGCGCCAAGAGAGTGGAGTTTCTCCCCCTCTCCAGATTAATTTCCCTTGGCGTGTTGAGAATTCCCCATTGTCAGACTGACCAGCCCAAAAGTGATGAGGAGTTTGGGAATGAGCCCTGGTTGTTGTTTAGCACTCACAACAGCTAGATAGACCTTGGAGTTTCCCGCTTTCTCCATCCTAAACGCAGGAGTACTGCAAATGCTAAAGTTAAGGTAAACTCATATTTTAACCGCAGCCCCCGCAATTCTTCCCCACATACCCTATTTCTACCAAACAGGTTCAAACTTAAGTATTTTGTGGACAGAAGCTGGAAAGGGCCAGGAACTTTGCAGAAAGCTCCTATGGATGATTTATGGGCAAACCATTGCTAATTCACAAAGGGTGTCCAGTTTTTACATATGATTGCCTTTTCAGTCACTCCACACAGCTCCAGACAGAACAAAGGCTGGGATTAGCACTTTAGGGGATGTATAATCAACAATCAGCAAGGCTGAGGTATGCAGACACTATTTATCTCAATGAAACCCTTTTAAGATTACGATGACCTGAATTTAATTACATCAGCTTCATCCATCAGCTGACATGCAGCCTCTCCAGTTAGATTGTCTCTCAGAGCATTGAACTTGCAGCATAACCAAGAAGACATCAGCCCTCAAATCATCTTCTCTAAAGCGTGGATGCACACAAGTTCTTTTAGGTAACAAAATATTTTTTTTTCTTTAGTAGGGCCTCTTTGTTAGGCATGTTGAGCCTAGTATACCCACGTCCTGTAAAACTTCACCAGCTTATTTGTTTTGTGTAAAGTAGCACAACACAGCTGCTCTTTATGGACTGAAACCTTTACCTGGCACTGAAACGATCCTTGGCTTCATTTTATAAAGCTGTGGAAAGCCTCAACCTGTGATTATTTTGTTAGCTTTAAAAATGACTTTTGTTTTCACATAGTCTCTAATTGTGCTAGGGCGTTAGCTGCATAATTTCCCTGCGTTGATTTGGAAACTATTCTTTCTGCCATAAGATCCATGTGTGTGTTTGTAGCATGGAAGTTCCAGTTTGTGATTCAAAAGCTGCCATTCAATTAGATATGGACATTTCAACTTCAGTCTGGCAAAAACACTACAGTGATTTCCCAACATCACAGATGCTTTATCTGCACACAAACCCTCCAGATGCTCATGTTGTCACATACATACCATTGAAGGCTGTCCAACAATGCTCCAAGATCCTAAAAGCATTTACAAAATCAAGCTCAACTGCACTCACCAATGGAGAAATCACACTGAAAAATAATGAGAGTGAGGTCATTGCAATGAAAGCGATGACCACAATGGGCAGGCACCAGCAGGAACTGAGCACCTCTGGACAATTAGCTCAGGGTGGAAAGGGACCTCCAAAAGTCCCAGTTGTTTTGTTCTTCATTTTGACAACCAATCCATCATTTGATTTTAAAGACAGGCAAGAACAGGTTCAAAGCATTTTAGGGCCTGACTCAAAGCCCCCCTGTAATCAGAAAGAAAATGCCATTGCTGTAGGGGTTGGTGGCGCAGGTCTGTGATATGTCTTTGAGAAAACATTAATTAAAAGATTATAAAACATAATAAATTGCCGAATTTCATGTAGAAAGCTGTTTTCTAAAGCTGTATTTTTCATATTAGTTTTAATTTTGCTTGTAGCCTTTTCTGTTTGTTTGAAATTTTGCTGCTTGTATCCATGACCTTTCAGTGCAATGTGTTGAGAGAGAAATAATATCTGCCGGAAACACCAGTTCAGCAAAACATTAACGGGTACTTAATATAAAGTTAAATATAAAATAAAAATTAACTGAAGGCAAGTATAATCCACAAACTTCCTATGAGTCTTTTCAGCTACTTCTTTGCATGGATTTATTGCTTACTTGACCCAAGAAACCACCATACCCAATCTATTCGCATTTTTCTCTTCTAGGAATGGGCCAAAATATTTTTTTTTCTTCCCCAGAAAATTACTTTAGTAAAAGAAGAAATATTCCCCACCCTCCTGCTTATGGAGAAGATGTTCTGGGGTTATACCATGGACTTCAACAGATGCTCATAGTTACACAAGTGTTTTCCTGAATCAGAGTTTGGAAGAGAAAATGGTATATAGCAGTATAATGCTAATTATAAACTACTGAAGTAACTGGAGAAGGCCTGGCACTACCATGGCTGAATTTGGTTGGGCATACGCATATGTCAAGGGTTTGTTTTAAAAGCACAAGATTACAGAATGTCAAAAGGACAGAATTAGTATACTTAGATAAATTCTTGTCTCAGAACGCTGTGCACAGGTTCTGCAGTAATGAGCTTGACAAAATCTCTCTGGTTCATCTGTGCCATCCTGCACTCTTTAGAGGCACAGGGAAAAATATCTTCCAAAGCAAGAGTAAAAAATTTTGGATCTGAAAAATATTTAGCTCCCAGGACAGCAGCTATGCATGCAGATACGAAGCAGAACTGAGAAGCATGTTAATCTGACCAACTTCACATTGGCCTAAGGGTGGGAAACCTTTTCCTTGTTGAGGGTCAAAGGGACCTGTCTAGCCCCATTTCCACTCACCTGATCTAAAAATGAGAAGAATCCCACAACACGAAATTAAGTCACAGGTCACAGCCAGCCAACAGCCAATATTTCCCATCCTTGCCCTAGATGAAGCTTTGTGGAGCATGAACTTCTTGACTGTAACTGTAAAGCCTAATGCACATATATATCACACTGTAAAAATTGCAATTTCCATAGTGGAACACTATAGGTTCTGAAATGGTCCGCACACTTTTTTAAGTATTGTTCTGTTCATAGCCTTGTTTATGGAATGTAATGTGTAAAGACTTTCTGCAGACATAGAAAAAAAAGCGTGACTTAAAGATTTAACTACCATACAGATTTCAGAATGAGGCAAGGATTTTTCCAGTCTTCCTGATGTAATTCCTTTATTTGCCTGATTTACAAAATAAGAAAAATAATGCTCACTCTTCCTTTCTACTTCACTAGGCTGCTATGAAGACCATACATACAGTCCACTGAATATGCAAAATAGTTTTTAACTGTGATATTTGATCTTGTATTCAGTAATCAGAAAAACATGTTCCTTTAAATTTCACCTAGTTTTATTGGAAAATTATTTGCTTCAGAAAACTTGTTTCTGGCACCTTCAAAAACTGTATTGTGTGATAACTTTGTTTTATTCTCATCATTTATTGGCTTGTTAAGCCATTTCATTTAGTGTTAATGATGCAAACCATCTTGTTTAATGCTTTGATGCTGCCCAACATATTATTGCTTTGGTCTGCAGAACAGGGCACTTTTAATACCTCTCTTTCAAAAAACATTATCATTATTTAATTTTTATCACATAAGTTTTACAAAAAATGCCGTCTCAGAACAAGTAATTTATAGATTAACTAATACCATAACAGCTTTTAAAAATCACTGCAGTGTTCCAGAGCATTGGCCTAAGACATCATAGCAAGAATTTTATGAGCTCTTGTGTTTGGGACAAGTACTGTGATTTATCCACACTACAATGTCCCTCTTTAACAGCCAAACGCAGTACAGTGCAATGCAGTGTCACTGCAGCATCACTACGCTAGAATGTCGTGTTTATTGACGCAAGAATGTTCTAAGCAGAAGTTTTCCAATGAAAGAGACAGAATAGCTTTGGGGGCAACCTTTGCTTGAACAAAGTTCCTTGTTCAATGTCAAGAGAAAGTGACTTTTCTGATTCTTAAGAGACTGTTGACAGTAAAAACACAAGCTAGAGCAAGCAGCAGTGGCAAGCTGAGCTGCTTCAGGGAAATACTACAAAGCTCTTTTATGACTACTACCAACCTGCTGGTGGGGCATCAGCGGGACTACACTGAGATCTCAGCAACAGAATTGCCAAAGACGATGGCCCTCTATTTGTTACTAGAGGTAAGACCAAGCCCTTGCAACCTTACATAGGAGAAAGAAATGGGAATAGGTTGAAAACCCAGAATTCTTCCATGGTGGCATAGAAACATAGCAGAGTTACTTTGCTTTACTCTATGTACTCAGGCTGCAGTCCCCCAGAGACCCCTTGCAACACCACCACTACCTATACGTGAACTTCAACTAGAAATTTCTTGTTACTTGAGTAGTTCTTCAACTTCAGCAGGCAATTACAAAACCTCTTTGGCACCAGAATTGCTGTGACGTGCTTCAGACCCGTTGTTCTGACTTCATTTATTCCTTTCAGGCAGGTGTCTATGGCATCACAGACTGTCAGCCCTGGCTTAATATTGCTGCTGACATTTCTACCCTGTTCCTAATGGACGTAGCACTTCTTTGGGCTTCATTTATGTTTTGAATGGTTTGTAAGGAGGTAAATATTTGTAATGTGCTCCAAGAATACACAGTATGGAGCTTCAAGAAAAAAAAGACATTGAATTCTGCAAATGTACAACAGACATTCTCTGTTACAGGATTAGTATACATAAAAATAGTATACAGTGCCTGTATAGTAGGGTCCCCAAAAAAGTAACTTTCTATCAGCAAGGTCCTTATTTTTATAGGTCTTACTGTGCTGTTGTTTTTTTTTTTTAAGATATAGAATAAGCAAAATTTAATCAGAGGAGTCAGTCTAAAGTATCTTTTATCCACCCCCAAAGTAGGTCATATGGTTTTTTGGTGAGGTTTTTTTTTTAAATCCCTTCCTCCACTATTCCAGGTTACAACTTTCTCTTTTCCATTCCAATAGTTCCAGTAACCAAATTGTTTACTTCAAGGCTCTGTTTCTTCCTGCATGATTCTCAGCTTCTGTTGCGCCATTATATAAAAGACATTTTTGTTTGACATTTCATAGAAGCTTATGAGAATAATACACTTCATGCATCACCTTCATATTTCATTTCAAGCCACTAAAAGGTAAACTTCATTCAATCCCATTGAGGTTATCTGTCTTATCCCAAGTCCACGCTGGCCAGGAGAACTCTTTCACACAACTGCTCAAAGCCCTGCATTTTTTTCGCTAAGGCTGCTTCCTCACGCACATCTCAGAGCCCTTTTGAACAGTTTTTCTCTTTCACTTTATGAACAGATGTTTTTTTCTTTTTTAAACACAGGGGACCGCCCCTCCCCCACCCCCCCCGGTTATTTTAAATCTGACAACAGCTCTCCAATAACCCAATGACAGACAGAAAAACATGAGATGGAAATTAGCTGAACAAGTCTATAATCAGTTTGGGGAGACCACTAGGGAATGTACCCAAAGCAAGCACCAAAACTTACTTATAGAAATTGTTAAATGAGACAAAGGTATTGCAAGCTTGAAAAGCCTTTCTGTGGCTTACAGTTGAAATGCTGAACCCCTCTTTACCCTCCCAAAGGTGTATGGAGCTACACTGTGGTTTCAAATTCCATGAGGTAAGATGCAACGGGAAAAGGGTCATTTTCTCTTATGGTATATCACCAAAACCATTCTCATTATCTCCCTTAAGTTCACTGTTTGGCCTTACAGATGTTAACTATTATACTGCCATCCCTTCAGCACTCAAGCATGCTATCAAGTATCAGTAACAAACGAGACCCAGGACACAGCACAACTGTGTATGAGTAGAACTGGCCTGATTTTCCCAAACATTAAGTCACTACTAAAGAAAGTGTGATTAACAGGCGGAACAGTCAGCATGTTTGTATTTAGGTGTCTCATTTGGAAGTCTGATTTGAAGGGCACAGAAAAGAAAAATCTGGCTTAAAGCTATGGATACATAGTCATTTAATTCAGGTATGAATCCGCGCTGGTGCTGAGACGGTCTCCAGGCAGTGGCTCCTCACTCACTACTTGCAGCAATGCCGACGTTCGTGGCCGCACCATGACCTAGCTCACAGAGCTGATCTCGCCGGAGTGACCCACCCCAGAGGAAGAAAAGCTCCCTTGATTTGAGCTTTAGCACGAGGGAGACAGCACAAATAAGGGGAGGGAACCAGGGATTTTTCTGGCAATAGCAGCAACTGGATTAAAATGACTGTTTAATCATGGCCCCTGACTTTAGACATAAGGCCAAGAGGTGCAATGCAGCCTGCGCTAATCAGATGCTATCAGGGCACCGAAACAGGGAGGACCCCACTTCCCCTGCTCCCATCCACACACTCCTGCCTCCTCCCTTGCCCTAGCTTTGATAATCATCTCGCCTCTCAACAAGTCCGTTCAGCTTCCTGAAGTTTAAGAAAACCAACTCCACAAAAGAGGTGGGTCAGAATAACCACACAGTAAACTGAGAGGAGACCCACAGCCAATGCGATGCAGAGTGGGGGATAACCAAACTTGGGGGAGAATAGAAACATCATCACCCCTTTCAAAAGCAAGAAGCTGTAAGCTTAGCTCAGCAATCTTCACCCTAATGGTTGCAATGATTACCTTCAAAATATAGGACACATGTAAAGCACCTGGACTCTTCAACAGGAGCTTCTATTGAGCTCAGGATGGAGATAACATAAAAGCTTAATGACAACAAATTATATTTTAAGTCTTAACTACTCCATTGTTAACCATTTTGGTAGAAACAGCAAGCTAAGGTGTTTATTTGCTGGTAGTGACTTCTCCCCTGGGTGAACTTCAATTAAATCTCTTCAAGCATAGGGGGAAGAATGTCAAATTTAACTCTCTCTCTCTCACCATATCCTAAATCTTCTCAAACTGGAATAAGAGGTGCATTTCCAGAAAGGCTGAGTAGTCACAACAGGATATTAGGTTTGTGGGGCTGCAAAACACAAGAGGTCTGAGCAGAGAGGCCTCATTAACCAAAAGTATAAAAGACCACGTTTGTCCTTCTCAGCTGGAGAAGTGATAAAGGCAGATTTCAGAATCCAACTCTTAAACCTGCTAGCTAGGGAGAAAGCGTAAATTAGCTTTACCCTTCACCGAAAGGGAGCCAAAGCACCGTGCCCTGCTGTCACAGCTGTGTATGAGCACGCAGGCAGGCAGGTACTGCTGAATTGCTGACCTGCCGGAGAGTCACTCCCCAACTTACTGTATGACAAGTGGCTGACATGCCTACACCTACAAGCTCAGGTTGGGTTTTGATGTCAGTATTAGGCAGTTGTGCCAGAGAAGGGATAATGTTCTTGGTACATTGTATATATCCTGCATATAGGAGAGAATGGAGGAATGCCATTTCACAGTACCTAAACCAGCCACCCAAGGCCCCAATGTCTCCTCTCTAGCTGGTTAGCCTCTAGGGTTTCTTGGAAATTGGGGGAAATTGTAGAAACAAACCCAAATATCAAAGTTGCAGGTGGGAGGCCAGGTAGAGAAAGAACTAGAGTAGGACAGAGGCTTTCGGGGAGAAGAGGATTAGCAGTGTTTCCCTATTGCATATGACCAAAGCCTCTCTCCTGCTTTACGGCCTTCCTCTCCAGAGCTCAGAGCCATGATTGAAAGGATGTAGGAAGGATTAAGGCCTTCCTAGAAGGTGCTCAGAACCTCTAAGAGTAGCTGTATGTCAAATAAAAATACAGTCTAACTTATTCTTTTAGCTTTTGGATGACTAAGCTACCAGCTTCGGTCTTTAACAAGAATTAGGAACAGAGATACTTTAAGTGTTGTCAGCTAAAATGTGCTAAGCTCCCCATGGTGCAGCTTATGAGATTTTGCAGATTGTCTGTAAAATTTAGCCCGGCACTACTGAAGGCAAGTTCCCCCTAATAAGCTAATAAATTGTTCTGAATGACCTTCTTACCTCTTATGAAAATGAGTAAGCTCAAACAAGTGGGACAGAATAACTTAAATTCTCCACTGACCTGGAAGGAAACAATGAATGCTGATTTCACCTCAGTTCCCACCAAATTTTTGTGTTTCCTTCTTCTGACTCAATTTCTGTCATCCACTTCAGTGATGCTCTTAGCTACTGTTTACTAGAAAGGCTGGGTAGTGGGACAGAACAGGAACCTATAGAGGGGACACCAAATGAAGTGCACCCGAGAGGCTGCGGTTCATTTAACTTTTGGGTTGAGTATGAGAATACAAACCCAGAGAGGCTGCAGCCGTATTTTCGACCACCAGATGGTGGCAAAAGTGCTCGCTATCTAGTGATGCTTATTCAAAATGCCTACCAAAGGCCGCTGGCAAATCTTTGCTTTGCTTAAGTCCTTGCTTAATGCAATGAACAAACCAACTACAATTCATATGCATCACACACACACACACACATCTTAATTTCCCTCCACAATTTCAGGAAAAGCCTGGGTTTCTTTCTCCCGGGCTTCCTTCCTCGTTAGTGCTACAACCTCAACATACAGAAGCTGTGAACCTTTAATTATATCAAATATCCTTAAAACCATACTCTCTCCCTACTTTCAAGGCCATTAAAATAGCACATTAAAAGTGTGTTTTGATTAAGCTGACTTAGTTAAAAGAGAGTGATTAACGTGACTTTGAAACTACTAAAACTAAGTCATCTCTTCTGTGTGGATTACAGATGACCATCTTTCTCAGAACTGTTACATCAAAATTATATTCTTAGTGGACTGCAGTGTTGTGTACAGGACAAAATGTTTGTAAAATACATTTCTAAAAATCAGCTATGATCACTGAAGGCAGAGAGATCCCTCTGGGGCTGAGAGGGCAGCATAGGCTGAAGTACAGGCAAGAGAGGCAAGGTCCTTGTCCTTCCACTGACCCGCTGTAGGAGCTCGGGCGAGTCAGTCACCTCATCGATGCTCTGTTCCAGCCCCTAACACTATTTGGACTGCAAACTCTGCAGGATGGGGACTGCCTTCTACAAAACATATATATAGTATGGCACTCTCATCTCCAGTGAGCCTGTAGGTGCTGGCAAAGTCATAAACAAGGCCATGGAGAGAACTGTTAGAAAATGTTAAGAGTCTACAGGAGCTGCATCGCAAGACCACAATTTTCATATTGCGACATTTGTACTGATACACAAAGAAGATGTATAGTTCTCTTTATATGATGTGCATATAGAACCTAGCAAAAAAAGAACCCTAAAATGGGCTTCTCACACATATTTTGAGGCTTTAACTGTAGCTCGGTCCCACAGATGAGAAAGCTAGCAATCCCCTTTAAGACCAGAAAGTCAGCTATTGACTGACAAGAATAAAAGAGAAAGGCATTTTTCCTTCCTTTCACAAAGAGGTATAGAAGACATCTCCACCTTTTAGAGAGGGCAGCCCTTACATTTTGTTTATGAGTTGAGTCTTCATGAAATCAGCTCTGACGCAGCCTAAGATTTAGCTGAGTGACAAGTTTTTTTGTTTTTTTTTCTTTTTTTCTTGTTTTCAGGGTTTTTTTTCAGTAATTTAGAAATTACTTGAGCTGCCTTTGATTAATTTAGCCTTGGTGTCCACATCTGCAGGAACAACAACTGTTTCTGCTTACATAGATGGAGTCTGCAAACAGGGAGAGGAGAGCTGAGACCACAAAGCGATTCAGTGGCAGGGACTAACAACTTTTCACGCGAGACCTGTCTGTCAGTTGCAACCAGTATAAATCGCCAAGCCAGGCACAATCATCTCCAGTCTCTCACCTCCCAGTCTCCCACTACATTAGCAGCCCCAAAACTAACTGCCTGACAGAGAGACTTTCAAACTTGTCCTGTTCCCCCACCGCAGCAGGACAGGGGGTGTCCAACTAATGGCGTTAAAACACATGTTCCATTAGCGTGTCAAGGTCAGAAAGCACCACAAAAAACAGTGTCTTGTCTTCTCAACTTTATTTTAAAAGCTTACGCTTAGCTTCTGTGCATAAATTTTCTGTGAGACTGTAAAGCCTAGTACCAAAGGGGATATTGTTCACCCCATGTGCTTCTGGACGTGGTAACTCCAAATGGTACCTGGCACTGGGATTTCATTCTTTCCTGTAGGATATGACTGGCCTGGTGTTTGCAGCAGCTAGGCAAATATTCTCCAGTTAAAGCACCATTTTGGAAATAATGGTTGAGGCAATTCTGCTAACAACTACACTAGATGTAGTAGTGATACAATGAAACCAAATGATAGCACAGTAGTATGGTACAGACAAACGGCTGGCTCTTTGACTTAGCCTTTTCCTCATATTCCCTCTTCTACCATCATTCATCTTCAACACTGTTTAGTACAGACAGGGCTGTAGGCAAAGGCAGCATCCAAACACCACATGAGCAATTCCTGCTGAAGACATTTTTGCACAGCACACTACTAAAAGAGCCAGTGAATACTGGTATTTTGCCTACAGCTGGCACTTTGATTTTGTGACTGCTACTAGCAGTATATGGCTTTATAAAAATTATTTCTGACCTAATGTGCATGTTGTCTCATTTTTTTACTTGCCCTGAGTGGAAGCTCATAATGAAATCAGTTTAACAGAATAATTTTACTGTGTGTAGATTTTGTCACAAATATTGCTTACAGGATTACAAAATTCACTCTCTTTAAAGCGCAGCTGGGATCTAAATGAAGCCTAGAGAAAATAGCTAGAACTCTGCCAGCCTGTAAAGCGATGGTATTATTCTCTTGTACTGGGCTTCACTGACATACAGATATACCCAGTGGGCACTGAAAACCAGTCTACAGAGTTAGTGAGACTTGACTGTTTCATGACAAAATGTATTGCTTCTATTTATTATTTTCCCAAAGAAGAAACCAAGATGAGAACAGGAAAACATAAGATAGAAGAGAGAATTCTTCACAAACCATGTTTCTATTGAGATTTCAAGAAGAAAAGCAATTCAAGTAGCAGAGAAGGAATATAAGACTATCCAAATGCAGAACTCTGATTTCTCTTCTGTTTCTAGAATTAAATTATAATATTGCCAGCACCAAGAGTTCAGAAAAAAAGGGGAATGTGAACCCTAAAGTCTCAAAAATACAATTCCTTCTGCAAATACAAAAAAATAAGATGACACTCTTTGGTTGTAGTATGACTTCCAGAGTGAACGCTTTACGGAAAACAGTGTCAAGATAATCATAACAAAATTTGAAATGATTGCTAACATGCATAGATATGAAACACAGAGATAGCAACAGATGTAAGAGAAACAGCTTCTTTAAAACAGTGTTATTGCCCTGCCCCCTTCTTTTACACATCATATTTGTAAGAAATCCTTGATTTAGATGAAGGAAGAAACTTCTTCCTTCACATGCTCCTTTCCCTGTTCTGCACTTCCCGCTACATTCCCATCTAAAACCCCATCACATCCACCTAATGCCCTCTAGTAGTTTCACAGACTTACTGCTTTGAGCTTCCCTTCTTGCCTATTTCTATGAACATTTTGGGTGTAGACCCAATCTAATTGGGGCAGGGGGGAGTAAGGGGGACGATGCAGCTCTACAGCTGCTACTGTGACAAGGCAACCTGGTGTATACCCATGTTTGATGTCCTATGATCACCCACTTCAGGCTACAAGCATCTTAGTGCAGGAACCATATTTTCCCAGATAGGCAAAACTTTGTGAAATGATGCTAAAATATACACAGTAAATAAGAGCACACTATGCTTGCAAAGTAAAGCACCCAAGAGCCAGTAAATGCCAAAAATAAGGTAACCTACATAACCTTAATCCAGAACTCATGGGCATACATGTTGCGATATTATTGTCAGCTTACAACATAGCATTTTTTTTAGTATCAACCTGCCTTGCTCAGTGCACAAAACAGGCTGGGCTCATTGAAAAAGCAATCATTCAATATCTTTGTCGTTCAGTGATCCAGGCCTTGTCTCCTGTATGCTCTTCTAATCCTGTTCTGAAGGCAGAAGAGCCCATAAGGAAACAAATATTTTGATCATACTCTTTGCTATGGTATCCAGGCAATCTCACAAACATTTATTTGCATTTATTTTACAAAAGCTATTATGTGGTGCTGTTTTTGTGATGCACAATACAGAGTAAAGAATAAGCGAGTGTTAATTTGAAGTGCTCATAACTTGCCCGGCTGCTGAATTTGAGAGTAGTCTACACATTTGGCCTGCTTTTCATATTCAAAGCATAGTTTCCACCTGACAACAGTGGGAGCAGTAGCTCCTCTTCATTTATGCAAATCATCTCACAGACAAGGAACAGACTATTGTTGCCACCTATGAAAATCTGGGTTTAAGTGATTTGCCCATTGTCACACACTGTCATGTGGCAGATGCAGGGATATAAGTTTATTCTTTTAAATACTGTTCAACTGTTGTACACACGCATTCATTTTACTACCTGCCATTCCCCAACTCATTCACTGATTCTCCTAGACACAGCCCCTTTTTTGGTACAGAAATGTTGCTCAGGCAGATTTTCAAAGTATTTCTATAGTTGGCTGGAATTTCTAAATACATAGCAGAATAGCTCTGGTCAGATAGCTGTATGGCCAGTAATCTCTGGCATGTTCAGCACATAAATACAGTCTCACCATGTGGATGTGACACAGTTGCTGTGTTCCAGCAAAGCAGGTAAAATACTCCCTAGCACTGCTGGATTTCCAGTGAACATACACACACTGCTTTCTGAGGAATGCAGGAGAGAAATAAGAGAGTCTTACTTAGGGGATGTTCTCCACAATGAAACAGAGGTCTTAACCTCCTACACTACATGACAGTTCAACCACAAAGCCCAGTTTTCTCTGTCTTAACTTGCAGGGAGTCTCATCAAGACCCCCGAGCCTAATAGTGTATAAAGACCGCGAGAAATACTCGCAACTTGATTGTTCATAGCCTATTACTGGAATACTACACATACACTGAACAGCATGCACCCAGCTGCCTGCTGCTATTACAACCAAGAACAGCTGAAGTGAGATGAGCAGGGCTGGGGCAGCAAGTGTGTACGTTACTGTAAGTGTTCTCAACAACAAACCTTCAGGGAAGCAAGCAGGGATTTTCCAGACAAACACTTCATCTTGGCCCCTCTCCTTCACCAGCTTAACAAACCCTCACCAGCTTAACAGACCCAATCAAGACCTTGAAGGCAGCTTCCCCCCCAAATAGCCAAACCACAAACTATATGGAGGTGCCCAACTCACTGACTCAGCTCCTTTGCTTGCCTTTCACGCGTGAACTGCTGAGGCAGGTGACAGGCATAAACGCACAAACTTTTTATTATTTCAAACCCCATTGAAGAGGGAAACAAAAAAGAAAACCAACAACTGCCACCTTCCCCTGCCCCGAAACAAGCCCCCTCGCTAGAGGGACTAGCCCCCCTTAACATGAATGCTTCTCCTCCCCTCTCGTGCCTCCTCAGGTACACCAGGTGCGCTGCCAGCGGGGCACAGGGGAAGAACTGGGACACCTAGCCCTAGGGCTGCCGCTGAGGGGGAGGGCCAGAGCCACAGCCTACCCTCACGGCCAAGGCCTCAACGCCAGACGACCCCGCGCGACACAGGTGCGAAGAGGGTGGAGGAAGCGCCCTTGCTCTCTGAATAGTGCATTTAACTGTCAATCAGAGCTCCTTCCCGATCTCTCGCACTCCGATTGGCCGAACCAGCCGTCAACTCATTACTGCGAGGCTCCGCCTCCTCGCCGCTCCCCTCTGAATTTACGGCGAGGGGAGGAAAATGGTGCAGAGATCTCTCACGATCTGATTGGCCAAGTGGAGACGCCACTCAAGCTAGGACTCCGCCCCCCGGCAGGACAGCGGCTCAGCTGATCGGTCAGCCCTGTGACAGGGTGGGGGTGGGCTTCACTGGCGAATGGTCAGTTCCGTCAGTCACTCCCGCAGAGTCCCGCCCAGCCGCCCTGAATCTCACCTGCAGATTGGCTGCGGCGGTTGTCCGTCAGCGCTCCCTAGTGGGCGGGGCGCTCGGCGTTCTCTGTCCGACGGTGCGGCCCGGTGTCTTCCCAGCGGCGTTCTTGCAGCGCGGCGGCCGGCACCGCGGCGGACATGGGGCGGCGTGGCGGGGCTCCCTGGGCCCTGGAGGTAGCGGTGCTGGTGACATCGGCTTGTCTCGCCGGTGAGCCAGCGAGCGAGCGAGCGAGCTAAGCGGGGTCGAGCCGGCGCGGGGGAGCGCTGGCCTGGCCAGCTGCCGCTGAGGGGCGGGGAGGGCTGCGTAGCCACTGCGGAGGGACGTGGCGGGGGAGGGGGCCGCCGCGGTGGCAAAGGGGCGCGCGAGCGGTTGTGGAGGGGGAAGGGAGGGCGCGAGGCGGGGAGTGGGGGAGGAGGGAGGCGCGCGAGGTTGGCGGGGGCGGGGGGGGTGACCTGGGGAGCGCGGGGACCGCGCTGGTGCGCCTGGTGCACCCTCGGAGAGCGAGCCCCGCCGGGCCCCGCAGGTAGCTCCGGGGGTTCTCCCACCCGTGGGCAGCGCTTGGTGCGGGTGTGTGCGTGTGCGTGCGCGCCCGCGCCCGCCAGCTTCAGGAGGGAGAGGTGGGAGCGGAGGGCTGCCCCTGGAGTAGCGGCTGCCGCTCCCTGCCCCCCTTCTCCCCAGCCAGCCCAGCTCTTCTGGAGGCTGTGATAGCAGACTTCCCTCTCCTTTCCCGGCAAAGAGAATATATACGCATCGTTTTGTTACCTTCTATGTTTTTGTTACCTTTACGTGTTTTGCGAGCTGCTTTTTGTGATCGCTGAAGGCTTTCTGTCATTCGTTGTGAGTCAGGCTTGCGATCTGCGCTTAACACTTCCAGGCCCCATAAATAGTTTTCACTCAATATACCTTAGCTCTTCAGTCCAGGTTCGCAAAGGCTTTTGAGAGCCGAAGTTCTCCTGAGGTACAACTTTGGTAAGGTGGAAGTTTGATTAAGTTTTCTGTAGGTGGGTGGATAACAGTATGCAAGATGAATTGCATCTCAGAATTTACTCTCTAGACTTCACGGAATATCACCAGTGGGGTATAGTGGTCAAGCAATTATAGCTTGTCTGAGGAAAAGGCTTGTGTTCCCAAGTTCAAATTCAGTTTTGCTTATTGAGACCTTGAACAAGCCTAGCAAGGCAGATTTGGTTGAAAAGGGTAATGCTGTAATTTTATCCACCTGAGCAACCTGTCCCAAGTAAGCCAACTTGTCCTAAATAACATGTGTGACTGTCTTACAGCCTTGTGGAAAATTAAAGCAACACATGAAATCCTACAGACCGAGCAAAAATGTTTGCAGCAATTTTGTAAATTCCTTCCTAAGCAAATTGGTCTGGAAACACTTCTGTTCTTCCAAATATGGGTTGATACACCATTAAAATTGATAGCAGGCCGTCCAGTGAACACATACCAATTTAAAATAAAAAATGTTTGAATCTGCTCCATATACATCTGTTGGTTTGGCCTGTTTCCTTTCTTTTTGCTACCCTTCCCCAACTTGCTTTGCAGTGCTTTGTTCCTTTAAGAATGTTTATCATAATATAGCTCAGATTTACTGTCAACATTGGCATGCATGATCATGACCTAGGCTTTAAAACAGCGTCTTCAAGCTCAGATTAGTTAAATTAATGTTAGGGAAGATTATAACTGCACAACACATCGGTTTACTGTTGCATTATTTTTGTAAACAGCCTTCAGATTTGCAGATGCCCTGGAAAACTACTTTGTATAGCTGCTTGGATTGGTAACTAATTTTCAGTGATTGTATGAGTAAATGCTTCTGTTTTGTTTTTTTTTTTTTTAAGAAGGTTATCTTATTCACGTAATTTTGGAGTATGTAGTCAGACTGATTATATAATTAGAACTTAAACTTAGATGGTCTGCAAATATTTACTGTTCTCCTACTTGATTTTCTTGAGTCTTGTATCAGATTAGTTTTCGGGTAGAAACATCACAGATTGCTCATTGCGGGGGATACGTCTGAAGTTTTGCGTTGTGCATGTTACTGCTTATATACACTAAATATGTTTTAAAATTTATTTAGATAAATGTTTGTGTACACAGTATTGCAGTTATGCTTAAGTGACTTTAAAATAGGAAGCTAGACTGAAATAAGCCTACTCTTATTTCTGGAGTCCTCTCTGACTTACTACACAATAAATTACTGTCATCATAATACAGATTAGAAATAATGCTTTTAGTCAACTTTGCTGTTCAAGGTAATGGGGAAAAGAGGGAAAAGGGGGGATCGCAAATAAGTGAAAACCCAACATGAGAAGTATTGCAGATTGTGGCTTCGCACAATCAGCTTAGGTTCAGTACCACAGCTGAGGAAGGAAAATGTCTCACAATGTCATGTGGTTGAGAAGGCAGAGCAGAGGCACCGGAGCTGTTCTGCAGAAGCCAGATTGTTCCTGGCAGTCTCTGTTTAAGCCAGCACTGACTGTGCTGATCCTCCTGGCTCTGGGTTCAGTGGCTCAGGCTGTTGTCTGCATGAAAAGAGGCATTAGCCAAGCAGTCCTGGAAGCAAACAGAACCGTGTCGGTGCATAGCTACTTGCGAGCTAACAATTTTGGAGTCTGCCTGGCTCTACTGAGAGTTGGCTTTACCAGGTCTGAACTGTAACACTGCTTACAGCCTGCTAGTGAGTACACAGAAGTGTACTGTGCTGTTGCTTGAATGATTGTCCTGCTTTTGTTAATGTGGATTTGTCTATCCTCAGTCATCGCTGTGTAGAAACCTTATTTTGTATTCCAGAGTATTAAAACGATCAGTTCTCATTACTTATGTTACATAAATTGATAGGTATGAGAAGGAGGAATAAGGAATCTTATTACGCTCTAATTTGCTCTTTTTCTGTGATGTAAGGGAAAGATTGTTGAAACTGACAGCTTTTTTTGTTTGTTTTTAGGTGTATGCGGTGATGAATTTAGTGTCTTACGATCACCTCAGTCAGTTGTTTTTCGAGATGGAAGTTGGCCCATTCCTGGCGAGCGGATCCCAGACGTAGCTGCATTATCCATGGGCTTTTCTGTTGAAGATGTATGTTTCAGGTCTTGATTTTGAAGTGCCTCTAAAACTACAGACCTGCTCACGCAAATCTTGCTCATGCAAATCTTCCTGTCATGTGCTGGAATGTATAAAATATCATCCTGTTTGTCTTGAGGAATGCATGACTTGTCAAAGTGTGGTTTCCAAGCACAGAGCTGTATCAGTCATATGAGCAGCAAAAGGCTGTGCTAGCTGGCTAATTTGAATCATCAGCTACAGAAGGAAGCAAGCCTGTGGAGTCTTTACTGTGATGTTCTTCAGGTCCTCTGAGACCCAACTACATGCTGTATCCCCCCGAACCGTAGTCACGCACTGAGAATCTGTGGAAACCACTGTCATTTCTTGCCTATGAGCTATATCTGTAGGGCTCTGCTCTTGGGTACTCTGAAGATTGTGAGCAATGGCTTGGCTAGGCAGGCATTCTGTCAGGTCAGCAAGCTTGTCTGCTGAGCATAGTAAATAAGAACAAATAAACCGAATAGTTGGGAAGTCATCCAAAGACTTGAAAACCTAATCTGAGGTAGTGTTTCCCAAATTCGGTTTCTGAACATAGCTTTGGTGATGTTTAAAGTGGGGCACATAAGTAGGAGCCCTTGGGTTGATTCCATCTTACCTACTGAATTTTTTGCTGGGCTTCAGCAGGGACAAGTGGCCGTTGAAGCAGTACGGGAAAGCTTAATAGCCAGGTGTCTCCAGCAGTGTCTGTGTGCGGCCAGATACTCAAAGCTACAACTGGGATCTCACAATGCTGGTGAGGGAGGCCAGTTCCCGTTTCTTCCATACTGGAGCTAAGCAAGAGGTCTGGTCTGATAAATCTGGTTTGAATGCAGGTCTGTTTAGCCAGTGTTTTGGAATTTGTCTGAAAATATCTTGCTGTCAATTAATGACGCTTTTTTGTCATTAAACTAGTAGCAGAAATTCTTAGGAGTAGTATTCCTAAAAAGTATATTTTGATTATTTTATCAAGAAAAAAACTACATCAGATGGTATTGTGTACATTGCATGTAAAGACACCCAGCAAAACAGTGGGTTTTGGCCCATTTTGAACACTTGACTTTTGGATACTGGTCATCTGAAGGTACAACGTGGTTATCGTGGAAAAAAAGTGTTTCAGTACTCACTCTATGCCTTTGCCAAAATTTGGAATTCATTTGCTGTGATGGGTCCGTAGCAGCCTTTAGAAATAGTTCTGTGTTAGTATTATTTCGAGTCCTAGAAGCAGGCAGGGAAGGAAGTGTTTAAATTACTCTTTCAGTTTCAGGGCTTAACTGAATAGTTATCAGCATTGTCACTACGGCAAGGATTACCGTGTAGCCAGCTTCCAACCCGGGTATGGAGAATACTGCAGGGCCCAAACAGTCATTTTGCAGTTTGCATCAAGGCTGTAGTCTAGGAACATAAACTGACAGTGCAGTAGGTGCACTGTAGAGAATTTAAAATTCTTACTGCATTACATTGGGGATTCTTAAAAACAGTCATTCAGTATTCCTGCCTTGTTAAGGCAAGATAAAACTGATCCCCTTTTTTGTCCCTGATGATGCTTTAAAAGGTTTTTCTTTTGTTTCTTTGGGTTGATACAGATCATAATGTGAATGACATCTAATTCTAAAATCCAAATAAATTGGTTTCATAAAACTTAAACAAGCAGTTATGTCTTTTACACAAATGGAGAAATCTGTCTGAATTAATTCCAAATAGATTAATTTGTATTTTGTGCCTGAATAAACTAGCCAGGTAGCCTTCACTGTGCTCTTACTGATACATAACTGTAGTAAGCTACTAAGGAATCTTTTTACGTTTCTATGCAAATCTGTGAGTTTCAGATTAGCAGGCTGTTGTATGATTGACAC
>VYZW01037580.1:399-38637 GCA_013401315.1 Balaeniceps rex | reverse complement strand
GTACATGACACTCTACTGTAGTCTGTGACGTTCACTTATTTCTTACTTCACTTGAAGTTCACATATCCCCTAGAATGATACAACAGCCTGTATAGATAAATAATCCAATCAGACTACTGTACAAGGTGAGAGGCCTTTAAGATCACCCAGGGCCTCCCGTGTTGGGTTCAGTAACTTGTTTGACCAAAGCATGTTCTCCTTGAAAGGCGTCTAGTTTTAATGTTTGTACCAAGAGGCAGAGAATCCACTGCTTCCCATGTTAACTTATTAATTCATAGTCAGAGTTATTAACTTTTTTTGCTTCAGCTGAGTGTGTGTGATAGGATTTTATATGACATTGATTCTTTGATGTACTGTATCACCCTCTAAGCAGTCTTTGAGTTTTCCTCAAGTACTTGACTGTGGAAGATAGCACTTTGAGACACCATTCGATTATACTGTATCAAAAAGAAAACGACAAGCAAATTACAATTACCTGTCACTGTCTGTCTTTGCTGAGACTCTTGTCACAGTTGTCACAGCATCACAGAATCATTAAGGTTGGAAGGTACCTTTTGAAATCGGTCTTGTCCAACCCCCTGATCAAGCAGGGTCAGCTAGAGCAGGCTGTCCAGGACTGTGTCCAGTCGGGTTTTGAATATCTCCACAGATGGAGACTCCACAACCTCTCTGGGCAACCTGTGCCAGTAGTTGACCACCCTTACAGCAAAAAACTGTTCTTGTGTTCAGATAGAATTTCCTGTCTTTAAATTTATGCCCGTTGCCTCTTCTCCTGTCATGTGATTTTGTCCACACACCTCTTAACAGGAGCACAGTAACTTACAAAATATTGGTGACTGTACAGTGTCTACTCACTTCTCCATTATAAATACATTGTCTGCTTTAATCCATTTTGCTGCAGTATTGGACCAGTCCTTCACGTTGAGCTGTTGTTTGTACAGCACAAACCCACAAACCGTTTTCAAATAAGTTGTATTTCAGGTTATTTCTAGTTAGTTCATTCTGCTTCTGCCCATCATGGAAAACTTTGTTTCGCGCCAGTTTACCATGCATTTTGGCTCTGTGCAACTGCTGTGCTCCTGTTAAGAGTTATTATTTATAATTTTAGTATTTCAGTCAAACTGTGGAATCATCAGTAACAATGTTGAATAGTGTTTTATGTTGACACCTTATTGCACACCCTAAGATGAGGTGATGATTTTCCTATGAAATTACTTCTATAGCTATCAGGCAGTCTTTTAATCTATTTTAAAATAGCAGTGTTCAATTGGAATATTATGTGGCTTTACATTGAACTCAGGTCAAATTCAGCTTAACACAGATCTGCTTTCACATCAGCTTTCAAGCACAGCTCACTAGTTCAGGCACAGTTTCATGATGGCACTGCTGAAATGGTATCTGGACCAGAACTGATTTAGGATTGTCTGCACCTGGCTGTGTATTGCTGCTATATTTGTTGGTCTTGCTTTACTGGTAAACAAGGGTATACTCTTAGCTTAAGTAAGCCTCTTAATTACACAGTCATGGCCCCTTGGAGTTCTTAAAAATATTTTGTGTCCACCATATATACAAATAAATTGTCTGTTCACAGATACACAGTTGATGTTTTGTTTTGCACATTGGCTCCTATTATTTGTTATTATAACTTTGGAAATATTCATACTCTTTGCTCAAAAAGAGGCTGTCCTATTTTTCCAGACTTCTGTAGTTAAGCTAACTGTCTCCTTTTATATCATTAGGCCCTGTTTTACTACTAAACTTTGTCTTCCAGGCTGTTCCTTTCAGTCTTGACAGTGTTGCGAATGCTATTCATACTTTGTTCTCTGAGGAAACTCCCGTGGTCTTGCAGCTGGCCCCCAGTGAGGAAGTGAGTATTGCTTCACTTCTGATTCTTATTTCATTTCTGATTCTTATTCTTCTGAATAAGAAGAATTCTTATGCTGAAACAGATTTGTTCCCATAAAAATAAGATTCCAACTCTGGAGCCCTCAGCACAAGAAGGACATGGAACTGTTGGAGCAGGTCCAGAAGAGGGCCACAAAAATGATCCGAGGGCTGGAGCACCTCTCCTACGAGGACAGGATGAGAGAATTGGGGTTGTTCAGCCTGGAGAAGAGAAGGCTGCGGGGGGACCTTATGGTGGCCTTTCAGTACTTAAAGGGGGCCTGTAGGAAAGATGGGGACAATCTTTTTAGTAAGGCCTGTTGTGACAGGATAAGGGGTAATGGTTTTAAACTAAAGAAAGGTAGATTTAGACTGGATATAAGGAAAAAATTTTTTACGATGAGGGTGGTGAAGCACTGGAACAGGTTGCCCAGAGAGGTAGTGGAGGCCCCATCGCTAGAAACATTCAAGGTCAGGTTGGACGGGGCTCTGAGCAACCTGATCTAGTTGATGATGTCCCTGCTTACTGCAGGGGGGTTGGACTAGATGACCTCTAAAGGTCCCTTCCAACCCAAAGCATTCTATGAGTCTATGATTCCAGATGTTCTAAATAGTAAACCTCTTTCCACTTGTGTGGCCGGAGCAAAACCAATGGATTCTATGAAATATTTTGCATTGGAGAGAGATTGCAAATATGATTGATTGTTAATGTGTGACTAGAAAAACTAAAAACTAACCTCTGTTGTTATTAAACAATGGCTATTCCTGCAGAGAGTGTACATGGTGGGCAAGGCAAACTCTGTATTTGAAGATCTTTCTGTCACGCTGCGCCAACTACGAAACCGCTTATTCCAGGACAACTCCATTCTCAGCTCCCTTCCTCTCAACTCCCTCAGCAGAAACAATGAGGTAAAAAACTTTAATCAGTTGGAACTTCCATGATTTTTTCTAATATTCTTAGTTAGCTTGTGCTTTTCTTCCCGCCCGCCCCCTTTTTTCTTTTCCCTCCTTGCTTTGCCTAGGAGAGCCCACTCTATTTTTTTCTAACTGAATTCTAAGAATTAAATGTTAAGTTCTTTAAGTAACTTTATTGAAAGAGTAATTTCCTTCTAGCATGTTCTGATGCTGTAACAGACGTAACCTGTTATAAAATACTAAGACTTGCAACAAAATGAGACTTCCCTAACTTTGGTTTCATCAAAGGACATACCTGTCTCTTTCTTCCTGACTCTTCCCGCAGGTTGACTTGCTTTTTCTGTCAGAACTACAAGTCCTACATGATATTGCAAGCCTGGTAAGATTTTTTAAAATTTTTTTTTTTTTTTAAAAAAAAACACTTTCCCCATCTTGTGTCACAAACTTCAGAGATCTCATTTAAACGTAGAGAAGCTGTAGCCGGGATACTTGGCAACCAGTGATATATATTCAAGTGTGTCATCAGTTGGTTGCATCAGTTTAAATAATGCATTCTCAAGCTATTTGTATCAGCCCTGTCACTGATGGAAGAAAATGAGAACCTTAATCATCTGCAGTTTCTTTTGTATTGTGTTTGGTGAGAACAGGGGGAATTCTGAGCTGCTGTTTCTCCATACCCAAAGACACAGGAGGTGCTCAATGAAGAATTTGCTGGGACTTTCCTTGTTTTCTTACTTGAAGTATAATGGGAGTTAAGAACATGTTCTCTGTCCTGTCCACCATTTTACTTCAAAGTATCACCATAACATTTTATCTGAAAAGAATGGAGTGACTTTTGTAGTGTGAATAGTGGTGGTGATAGAAATATTCCAATGGAGGGGTGAGCTTTTAATTCTGATCTATTTAAGCAAAAGGCTTCTTATGATCTTTTTACTAGAAGCTACTGTCTTGTTGCTGTGGTTTAGGGTTTGTTTTGGGGTTTGGTGGTTTGTTTGGTTTTGTTGGTTTGGGGTTTTTTTGTTGTTTTTTTTTGTCCCTTAAGCTGTGGCTCTCAGATACTTAAAGAAACAGTTATGGAAAACTTGGAAGTTCACATTAGGTGAAGGGCTGGTGGAGAGAAATGGGGCTCTTGAGGGGATGTGGTAGAACAATTTGTTTTTGTCTTGCAGACTAGAGATGCTGCAGTTAAAGTAGATGGGAAGATAGGAACCGATTAAATTCCTTGCTTTCAGAGACTGTTCTTTTGTGCAGGCAAATGTCAGTGCTGCAGCTTCACACCTGTAGGAGTGCAAAAATATCACTACTCTCCTTTGAGATAATTTGGATTATACTGGTTGGATTTTATGACAATGGGATGATACTCCTTAAGTAAACTACTTTTGTACGTGGGCAACAGCAAGGTAGAAGTTGCAACCTACTCAGTTTTGCAAGGGCCAGCTTCAGTGGAGGGAATAGTAGTATCCAAGTATTGTAGTTATGTATTTTTTTTCTCCCAAGTTTTTTTTTACAGCAATTACAGAACAAGGATTGTGATGTGAATAAGTATAATGTTTCTTTTTAGTAGAGCTCTATATTACATGCATATAACCTCATGTTAGGAATAGATGCAGGACCAGGGAAGTCATCCTTCCCCTGTACTCGGCACTGGTGAGGCCGCACCTTGAGTACTGTGTTCAGTTTTGGGCCCCTCAGTACAAGAAGGACATTGAGTTGCTGGAGCGTGTCCAGAGAAGGGCAGTGAAGCTGGTGAAGGGTCTAGAGCAGAAGTCTTATGAGGAGTGCCTGAGGGAACTGGGGTTGTTTAGCCTGGAGAAGAGGAGGCTGAGGGGAGACCTGATTGCCCTCTACAACTACCTGAAAGGAGGTTGCAGTGAGGTGGGTGTTGGTCTCTTCTCCCAAGTAGCAAGTGACAGGACAAGAGGAAATGGCCTCCAGTTGTGCCAAGGGAGGTTTAGATTGGATATTAGGAAAAACTTCTTCATGGAAAGGGTTGTCAAGTATTGGAACAGGCTGCCCAGGGAAGTGGTCGAGTCACCATCCCCGGAGGTATTTAAAAGATGGGTAGATGAGGCACTTAGGGACGTGGTTTAGTAGTGGACAGGTATGGTTGGACTTGATCATCTTAAAGGTCTTTTCCCCAAATGATTCTATGATTCTAATAGATGCTACATTATGATCATCTGCTTTCTTCTGTAGAATAAGAAAAGAAACAATTGTGGACATCTTCTAGCTAAGTTGGCAAGAAATTCCACTTCCTAATCAATATGGAATATGACTGTGGAAAGTGAGGCTGGATTAGTCCCAGCAAACTGATTTTTGTGAAAAGTGTTTTTAAAGTAACCTGTGTATGTATTAATTTCTTTCTGCCCTCAATGGTGTGCCAAAGCTATCTCGACACAAGCACTTAGCCAAAGATCACTCTCCAGACCTGTATTCTCTGGAACTGGCTGGTTTGGAAGAGGTTGGAAAACGATACGGGGAAGACTCTCAGCAGTTCAAGGATGCTTCTCAAATTCTTGTAGACTCTCTGCAAAAGGTATACTTTCTACCTAATGAACAAAACTCACAGGAATACAGAGGAAATAATATTTGTGTTAACTACAGGGGAGTTAGTTTATTGACTGTCTTCTGCTTTGAATTGCCACGTCATTAGCTTGACTGATACTTGTTTTTGTTGTTTGTTTTTTGAAATGCAGTTGTTCAGTTATAAAATTGAATGTTACAATCTGTCACTCTGGAAAGTGTTGACATGATTCTACAATGTGCTAGGTATTTCGCGTAAAGCAGTAGGAGTATATTGAAACCATATATCAACATGACTTGATATTTTTTTTTTTCCCTAAATAAATATCTTGCATTTAAGACCACCAGTACGTCTCACAAAAACTGGTTCTCAGAAATGTGGAAATATCTTTATCCCAGGGTACAGTGGTTAGTTTCCCCTTGCCCACAAAGCTGTATAAATCTAAATTTCCAAGCCTCTAAAATAACTGCTGTTCATCTATCAATGTGCCCAAGAAAGTAATTCTTTAGCAGGTTTTATGTAATTGTTAGATAAAATCTTTATTAAGACCAGTCACTTTTGAGAGTTTCAAAAGCATGATGGAAGAGTGTAAAAGCATGAATTTGCTAAGCCAAATAACTGTTTACTCTAAACATTACTCTTCAGCCTCATTGCAGTTAAGCAAATATATTTAAATACTAGACATACTAGTCTTTGGACCAGATTGAAATATTCAGGTTCATTACTTCCCGGTGGAAGGTTGAGAACCTGAATATTTTCTTGAAACTGACATACAATTGGGAAACTATATGGTGATGGGCCTTTTGTAAAAGGGATGAAAGAATGCATTTCAGCCCAGAAAGCAGTCATAAGCTACAGTCTGCTGAACAGTGGTTGAGGGGTTTTAAAGAGATGTGGTAAACCAGGTGAAAGTCGGCACTTTCACAGTGGAATTCTAAAATAGCGTAAATTTTTACAACTTTCCATAAGCTGCTTATTCCTGAAGCTGATATCTTAGTTTTAGTACATCTTGGTAACAAAACTCTCCCTAATTCCTGGCTAGAGTGTAGGTTTTAAATTAAATCACTTTTGCATTTCCAGTTTGCAGATGAGATGTTTAATCTGTATAGCGGGAATGCAGTAGTAGAAGTGGTGGCTGTAAAGACATTTAATTCTCCCCTCATGAGGAAGACTCGTTCCATTCTCCAGTCTTCACAGGTAGTAGATGCACATTTTTCTATACATCATTTATCAAAAGTGATCCAAACTGCATCACTTCTTCACTTGAGCGTAACTTTTTTTTTTTTAAGGACTAGAATACTCATTATGATTTAGGCATGGGTGCAAAGAGGTCAGCTTACCTGTCTTGATCTTAACTTAATTATATAGTAATTTAGGTTGAAGAGGGGCTCTGGAGGTCATCTAGTCCAACCTACTGCTCAAAGCAGGATTCATTTAGGAGTTAGATCAGGCTGCTGAGGTCCTTGTTCAGCCAAGTTCTTGAAAAGTCCATGGCTGGAAGTCCCAGAGTCTCTCTGGACAGCTTGTTCTAAAGTCTTAACCACTTTCACTGTGAAAACTTTGTCCCTTATGTCTTGTTAGAATTTGCATTTCTGCTGTTTTCTCCCTAGCACAGTAGTGCATGCAAGTTCTGCCTCACAGGTGGGGAAAAATTTGTTTTCCTTGACTGGCTGCCTACACTCCAGATGCAGCCCAGGATGCAGTTGCCCTTCATCACTGCAGGGGCATACTGCTGACTTCTGTTCACCTTGTCCACCAGGACTTCCAGGTCCTTCTCTGCAGAGCTGCTGCCCAGCCGGTCAGTCCCCAGCCTGTGCTGTCACGTGGGGTTATTATGTCCCAGGTGCAGGGCTTTGCGTTCATCCTCATTGAATTTCATGAGGCTCCTGTCGGCCCATTCCTTTGGATTCCATTTGTGTCTAGACAAAAATGCATCTCTTCTATTCAGATTGCTCAGATTTTTGATGTAGTTGGAATGTGTTTTGTATGCAAGCTAACTTTTAAAGTAATACACTTATTTTCTTTATTACAGAGTGAAACAGAAAATCCGTATAACCTTGCCTATCCATATAACTACAACTACTCTGTAATCTTCAACATTATTCTGTGGATGATGATAGGTCTTGCTTTAGCTGTGATAGTTATCTCCTACAACCTCTGGAACATGGATCCTGGGTATGACAGCATTATTTATAGGATGACAAACCAGAAGATAAGAATGGATTGAACTACACTGTATTTCAGTGCAAGGAAATGAAGAAGAGTAAGGTCTCCTTTAAACTGTGTGGAAAACAAACATTCTGACATGGTTAATTGTGGAATTTTTTTAAAGGTGTATTTATTTCTAAGATTTTTTTTTTCCCCTCAAGCCTATTTTAAATGTTAGTAGTAGCACCAGATGGGAGTTAGAAATTGAAATCTGCCTGTTTAAAAAAAAAAAAATCCCCAAACTAATTGTTATTAAAGTAACATCATTCCATTTTTTTTATCATGTAACATGAGTTTTTGAAATGCCCTGTACTGCCTGTGACTGTGTTCAAAACAGATAAATTGAAATTATGATAGCAACATGTTGTTTGAAACTTTTACACTGGAAGATTAGAAATTATAGCTAAATTGTTGTGTTGTATATTATGAACCAGTTGTAAATGTTTGATGTAAATATTTATAATGGCTGAATGTAACTTCAGAGAGGGTAGTAATTATTCTTTAGCAAAATACTAAATATAGAGATATTTCTACAAGACTATGATTCTAGTGGCACAAATGGCATTTTGATCTCATGTTGATGGCTCAGATGTGAGCTGTAGACAGAAGAATCCTTTAGCTAGAACTTTAATGATTTGGAGGTAAGTAACACTAGTGTGGCTGGTCTATACAGTAGAGAGTCTATAAATATTGAAGTAGCACCAGTCTGATCATGGTCTAACGTCACATACAGTTGAAAGTTCCTATTATGATGCTTCATATTCCTTCCATTTGTGTTGATGTTATTATAAAAAAACTAAATTGGTTCTTTTTGATGATAAGAGTGGACCAACACTTGATTTAAATATACCTGGATTATAGTCCTGCTTCATCCATTCAATAAAACAAAGAACAGTTGTTCTGGAATGCATTTATTCTTTGTGGCTTCATAGGTGTGGCTACTTCTATTTAGTATTAGCTTAGCTGAATAGAGTAGGTGCTGGCAGCCTCCTATACGTGGCAGTGGGCCTAAGTCTATAATGGTTTAGTAACTGTCTTTCAAAAGCAGATGCTGGAAGATCACCTTGTATGGATTAATTTTCCTAAACCAAATAGTGAGTGTAGTTAAAACAAGCGGTTAGTCTCTGACTTGAATCTTTTTTAGAACTACCTACTTCTTAGAAACTCATTTGCTCTTGTGGTAAAAGGAATTCTTCCAGACTACAGCAACGTGAATGGAAACTACTTTTTTCATCGTGTCCTCTAATGTGCTTAACTTTCCCTATTGTTAGGAGAGATTTGTTCCACTTCTGGAAAAGATCTGCTCATTGATTTAATTTGTCTTTTTTATTGGAAATGTCAGATTTGGGGAGGTTGAAGCTGTTCATGTCTTGGAGATCCTGGATAATGCTTCATGTTGAGTTGAGTAACATGCTGCAGCTTTGCCCAAGTCCAGGAAATCCAGTTCAGTATATGTTACAATCATTTAAAATTACTTTTAATGGCATTTGAAGTTAATCTGGGTGATTAAGATCAATAGATAGAAAGGAAGAGTTGCACTGCCAGTTTCTCTGACAAGAATGTGTAGTCTAATTATTGAACATTCTGTAACACGCAGTGTTTTGATGAGAATCAAATCCATCTGATGAAGCTGTACAACTTTATTATGAATACAGCTCTGTCATCTCATTTGATAGGCGTGAACCCTAATGTTTTAAGTAAACTATTATGTGATAGTCTGTATGCTGTTTTAAATTTCTTTGACTGTTTTGAGATCACTTAATATGGAAGACAATACCCCAGAACTTCAGCAGGAAGCATGATCTAGGATAAGAAAGGGGGTTGTACATTAATAGAATCTTTCCAACTAAACTATACCTTAAAAAAAAATTATGTGTGTGGCAGGAGGAAGAATGACGAGTGCCAGGTTACTGTCAGATTGCAGGGACCAGTTTGCAGTGAAAGGTTAACAAACACAAAGGTAAGGCAAAGGTAAATGCTCTGGGAATATTTAGAAGCTTGTATTGTTTTCAGCTGTCTTGGACATAAAGCAGTTGAAATAGAGTAAGCCAAGCTAAGTAAACAAGATTCTGCATGTCCTAAACAATACTAAGAGGTTTAAAATGTTAAAATACTCTTTAAAAAACAATGTCGCAATAGGTTCCCTGATATTTCGAATCACTCTTTGAAATTTCTAATTACCGATATAAAAAGACTTAACTGTAAATCAATTCCCTTATTCCTTAAGGAGGTGCTTAAGCTCTATTTCTGAGACTTGTTGCATGAACTTTCTGGTCAATTGCAACATCTTTGCTACAAGGTACAGTGATCACAAAACGTGCTAAGGTGACCCTATGTGCTATTAGAAATGAGGAGCTCGGCTCTGCCACAAGAGTAAAACTGCTATAATTAATTTAAAGTAAATAGGAAGCATTATTGTGACAGACTTTTTCTGAAGAACATCTCAGAGAGGTTCTCTCATATGGAAGAACAGTATGTCTGGGGTGAAAATATACTGCGTCGTGATTCTGATTGGCCAAGCTCTGTAGTATCAGAAAGTTTGATCTCTCACCCGCTTTTATCAGCAATAAGTAACTCAAACTGCAGCTTTGTAGAGAGTGTTTCAGCAAGGCCTTTTAAGGAGCATAAAAAGAAAAAAAAAAAAAAAAGGGATAAAACATGGTGCACATCTACTATCTAGTACTAGGACTCCCAATGCTTTTGCAAGATTAGGCTGTCTGGGCTGTGGGTTCTTCATTTTAAACAAAGCGAAGCGTTGATTGCCTGAAAGTTAGTCATGCTATAGACTTTTTGGTGAGGATTAACTTCAACTTGAGCTTCTTACTGGTCTATATTGAATTAATGCATTCCTAGTTTACTTAATTCAGAGGTTTAATCAGATTAATAGTCCACTTCAGATACTGGTGTAGAGTTTTACAAGAGCTAGTTGTTTAAAGTGACTGTATAATTAATTGTAAGTCTTTTAACATCTGCATGCCGGATATACCTATGTAGCTATATTGTAATCAGTCTGAAGTTGGCAATATAGAGTTTGTTTAAATGCAGGACCTGCTGTTGAGATGGTCATCCTGTCAGCTCTGTTCTAACTGCTTGCTGCTGCTGTAGGCTCTAATTTTACTTTTTAAAGCTAGTCTCAGACTACTGCCACTTTCTGCCATCTGTTTGAAGGGCACATTTGGATTCCCACCTCTCGTGTTAGTTAGTACCAAATTTGTTCGTTCTTATGGCTGCAGGCCCCCAGCTGGTACTAAAGGTGCTTTTGAGCACTCCAGTGTGCGCTATTTCTTAAATACCAGTTGCTTTGTGCAGCACAAGCTACTTTTTGAACCACTCGGAAGCCACTGTGGTTTAGTTTGGGCTAGGTAAGAAAGACACGTTGTATCGTACAACAGTACTGGTCCTTAAGTGCTAATCAAATAGGCAATTACAATACTGATCCCTGAGCCAGGAATAGCCTTTTCGTATTTAGAATTCAATTAATTAGAATCAAAGTGCTGTCTACACCATTAGACCTGCTGTTGATCAGTCTCTTTAAATTTAATCTTCCCAAGAATATAAATTGTAGAAAGATTTATGTGATTATGGCAGAAATTGTAGATTTTGTGTACAGTGCTACCAGGAAAGCAATGAAACTGTCGCGTGAAGCTCTGTGAAGGAAGACAACCGAGAGCAGAAGCCCACAGTTTTGTTTTCCAAAGGGAAGTTATCGCTGTTCTTTTGAGGCACTCCTGTGAGGCCAAGGGAGGGAGAGGGATCCAAGGAAAATATAGCCTGTATTGGGATCCTGTCCACTCGAAGTGATGAGGGCAGGAGAGTCGTTATGCAATATTCAGCGGCAAGCAACCTTCAGCCAGGCTGGGAAAGGCTTGCTACAGTGCTGCCTGTAGGATTTAGGATGTAACTGCTGCAGGGAGTGGTGATCTGGTCATCAAAGTGAGTTTCTCCTTGGGGAGCTTGGCCTCTGGCAAATAGGGTGAGATGTATTTGATGGGGTCTGCTTCAGAACCTAGTCATGGATTGTCCAGAATTTGGACTGGAAAGTGCTGTCCCCAGTAGCGTCTGGGTAGCTGTTCTCATGAAGTGCTGACATTTCTGAAAAAGGAGAGAATTCAGAGTCAGAATTGAAGCCTGAGCATTACTTTTGATATTTAGATTGAATAGAGAAAGTAAGCCGTAAAATAAAGGGTTCTTTTAAGAGTCAGTGTGCCGCTTTTTCTAGATAATCTCCCAAAGTCTAAACTTGGCAGAAGGAAGGTATAATCTAGGCTTTACATATGCCTCAACTTTCCAGACTTCTCTGTGGCAGGCATGGGAACTTTCAAAGTTCTTCCAGCCAACGCACTGCTGTTGCAACACACAGGCGAGGGAAGCCTAAAGCAGATCTGAAATGTGTAAATGTTATGTTCAAGTCTTTTTAAAAANGAGTCAGTGTGCCGCTTTTTCTAGATAATCTCCCAAAGTCTAAACTTGGCAGAAGGAAGGTATAATCTAGGCTTTACATATGCCTCAACTTTCCAGACTTCTCTGTGGCAGGCATGGGAACTTTCAAAGTTCTTCCAGCCAACGCACTGCTGTTGCAACACACAGGCGAGGGAAGCCTAAAGCAGATCTGAAATGTGTAAATGTTATGTTCAAGTTTTTTTAAAAAAAAAAAAAAAAAAAAGAAGTGGAGGAAATGAAGAAACCATGTTGAAATGTAAATGTTGAGCAACCTTGCAATGGAGGGCTGGGATTTATAGGTCAGCCTTAATGGAGGCAACAAGGACACTGCCAGAGTCTAGTGTAAGGAGATAAGCATCTGTCTCAAAACAAAACCAAACCCCCACAATAACAATGACCTTTGGGATCCTATTACTGACACAATTTTTTGGCTATGGTGAAGTGGGTGCTTTGAGCTAAAATTCACACATATTCTCTAGAAAAAATTAAATTTTGTGCTCAAGTGAGGGTTGGGGAGTGTCCTGTATATTTTTTATTTTCTCTTCTGCAGGCCCTGAACCATATTCTTAAGAATTTTCATCTTTGTAGAGGGGGTAGAAGGGATCCACACAAGTATTGCAGGACAGAAAAGGAGGCAGGTGAAGGAAGACTGAAGAAGAGCTATAGGATTTCAAATCCAACAGAACAGAAGAAACTGGAATAAATGGGGAACCCAGAAGTTTATTTCCTGTCCTGTTCTGCCACTAATGCACAGTGTTGCTATGGAGGGACTACACTTACTTGCAAGGCACGCTAAACTATAAAGGGCTCCTACAGCTCATGGAGCGAAGGATGGAAGAGAAACGAGTGAAAGCTAGCCAGTGTACACAGAAGCCTTGTCCCTGCAGAAGCAGGGCTGGTGTGTGGCGTGTCACTGGATCAGAGAGCAAAGACTCCACAACTCCCTTTTTGCAGAGCTAGCACAGACGCTGGCACTGCTGCCACCAAACCCTTTCCAGGCACTGCCTGCAACCATGGACCACAGCAGGTCTCCAAACTGGGACCACTCCTGGGCAAGTCTTTGGTCTTCTTGGAAATGACTGCAATCTCCTGGTCCAGTGACAACGTTGGGTCCCTCTGCTTGTGTTCTTTTTTTGGGGTGGAAACATCTCCTGTAGTCAGTGGAGCACTAGCAGTTATTACAACACCTCCCATACTTCTCAGAGACATGTGCCCTGGCACAATGCAGCTGCTGTGAAATCACTGTGCCGTTCTTTCTACTCAGATGTGTGTTACACGTGTCCTGCCTGACCAGTGATGAGGTACAGGGTACAGAAAGCCCAGGTGGCCATGTTCCTCTCAAATAAACAGAGCAGAGATGGATGGTGTGAAAGCCATGCATCCAAATAGTGTGCTCCAGTGTGCTCTCCTACCTGAACTGCTGGAAAATCAATTGCTACAGATGGTGTCTGTCTATGATAGGCAGGAGATGGGTCTGCTGAAAGGCTATCTAAAACCAGGAACGGATAGGCGGTGCTCTGAAACTGAAGAGATTCTGATAGATGTCTATAACAAAATTAGCAGGAATTCTTTTCTAGGATAGGTGAAAAAGGCATGCTAAACTGCATCTGTACTCAAGAGTGGTTGAGGACAGCTTTTAGAATATAAATCCCATCCTTAAATAGGGACTTACCTTGCTAGTGCGCTTTCAGAGTTTAGAGATTCTTCTATTACCGAAGAACAGCTTCACACTAAAGGACTCCAGCAATCAAATTTAGTAATGCCGTTGATGTCACCCAACATCACAAAAAATACATAGCCAAGTTCCTGGTGTGAATACACATCATAAAATATTTAGAATGCTTCGTAAGGGAAATAAAATTCATGGTTGCACCAAATGTTTTTATAAAGGCAGTTGAATTCCACTTTAATTATGGTCCAGTGCATGAATTTATGATGACAAATTTACATGCCCTTAATCTAGTGAGCATATGCTTTTCATTAGGCGGTGGGGATAGAAGCAGTATGGCTAGGATAAATTTATAGTATTTTAATTGGTAGCTTATAGCCCACACTGTAAGGTCACTGACTTGAAAGACTTCACTGCTGCCTACCTACCTACCTGATCAACCTCCTTATTTTAAGTACTTCCTTAAAATGCCATGGTCAAAGTACCCAAGGAATTGATAAAAAAAAGTCTGTCGCAATACCCGTGTAATCAATTACAGCATTTGGAACACAGCAGAGCTAAATGGGAGCTCTAACTACATCCTACAGTAGCTCATCAATCAAAATCTTGACTAATGTACAGCATCAGCTTGGAAAGAAGAAAACTTTAAGCGATCCAACAGCTCTCAACTCCTAAGAATCTATTTCTGTCACTCTTAGTCGCTGCTGCAGCAAAAAAAAAAAAAAGAGGAAAAAATACATAAAAACAGCTGTACCTATTATTTTCAATCAACCTATCTCAAACGTGTCAGCTATTGACATTTGACCGAGCCAAGAGGACGCAGCTAGACCCCACTGCCCGTGCTCCCCATAGCTGAGTTGCCACCTCCACAGCTGCTGGAGCACCTCTGACTGGGGCAGCCGACCCCGAAAAAGTCATCAGCTTTGCAAAACAGGTGAGTTAGTGTAACCTAAGCCACGTTGGCAAATGTGCAGCTCTGCCCTCTGGAAATCTTCAGGTTATTATCTATATCCTTGGGAGCAGAGAGGCTCTGTTTCATGGCTGTGTGTGGTCTTATTTCCAAGGGAAATAAGTCAGAGTAGCTCTGGGTAACCTGAAAGGAGAATGTGCTAGAAAAAGGAAGGGCAATCAACTATCAGTCATGCAGAGAAGCAGATGGGGTGAGGAGGCATGACTGGAAAAAGCAAAAACTAAGATAAGCACTCCCTATACATGAATTGGTCTTGATGTCTTTTGTGCGCATGCGTGCACGCACACACAGTTATATTGGTCTTTACAAATGAAATGCTGGAAGAAGAGGTTTCCTCCCCCTATTAAAAACATTACTTTTATTACAAAGTGGAAATCTTTATATATTCTTTCCATATTTTAAAGGATACTTTTTGAAAAGTATGCTCAATATTTTGTAAAAATGAGGATTTATAAACTCAGAAGGCTAATAGGAATACATCCACCTAAAAAGATGCCCAGTGAAAACATCTGCAGGAGAACTGTGCCCATACCGCTAACATCCCAAAGGTGATGCTGACTACCAGAAACTGGCTTTGATGTGTGTTACTTTTGGAGAAAAACAAAATAAGCATACCAAAAATAAGCACAAGCACGATCAAAGCATAATGGCCTCAGTGTCAACCTGCAGCACAGTGGGCACTTCAGTTTTGCCTTTGTCCCCTAACAACTGTTTTTTATCCGAGGGAATGGAAGAGTCAGTACTAACGGGAATGCGGAGGGAGTCACAGGGGCCAGGCACAAAACTGAAAGAAATGATATCTCCAGCAGGCAGCTGCTGATGCTGTGGGACACGTGCCAAGCCTGTGGTCGCCAGCCCCCTCCGTCCTCTTTTCTGAATTTTAGGAAGCCCAGGGCCACAAGCTGCCAGCATTCTCGCGGGGCCCCTGCGCTGCTGGGCATGGGCAGCCCCCAGCCCACTGCCACCTCCTCACGCTTCCCCACGGCGCTGCCGGGAAGCAACTTGTCCAAACAGCAGCGGAAAGCCTGAAACACCAGAAAGTTGTTTCAGGGCAGTGCTCCCTCAAGGTCTGCCTGCCCTGCCATTTTGGGACAGAGCCAGAGCCTCCTGTGCTCCTAGCAAGGAGCTAGCTGCAGGACAAACCACTCCATCCCAGGAACCTCGCTTGGGAAAGCAGCCTGCCTCTGACACATCGCAACGGGAGTCATGGTCATCGTCATGAGACCAGCTTCCTTGTCTTGAACAGTCTGGATTTCAACATCACAAACAACCATTCTGCATTTTAGTTCCTCCTCTGCTCCCTTTTTTCTTTTTTTTTTTTTTTTTCTTTTTTTTCTGTTATCCCAGAGGTTCCCAGGAGTTCATCCACACAGGAATCACCTTTATTTCTTCTTTCCACCCCGTGTTTGGCCGCTTTCATGCCGCAGACCTGATTCTTAACAAATTCCACAGCTGCTGAAATACTCAGATTGTTGGCAGTGGTAAAACATGTCCCGGTTCCCGGTTGCTATCATTTCCAGTACTGTGTAGGAGTCATTGGTTACTGTAGCCTAAATTAACTATTTGGCAAAAAGAGGGGAAAAAAATCTGAAAAGCTTAAGTCTTTAAATCCTATCGCCTGCCAAATTCCTTTATGAATTTCCCTGTAACATGCAATACAAACTTAGCTAGAAAATAAATACTCTTACATTCTTAACTTCATTTTTTTCCTCGTCAAGCTCTTCTTCTCCAGTCTCTGTTAAAATTTGGTTTGGTCATGTTTCTATTTTTCAAAGTGTTGTAGCCTCTGCACTCCTGTCCTTCAAAAAGGTCTTTATAATCTGTATCTCTTGCAAGCATTGGAGTAGCATAAATAGACAAAAATATTCTGATGGAATGAAGCATTACCACATAAAGTGCCTCATCTTCCTGATATCTAATGTGAAACTGTGTGTTCTCTAGCCAGAAATAAACATTTCTGATCTTGGACTCTCCCATGAACTGCAAAAAATAATGGTGGTTAAATTATTTTAAAAGCTACGAATCAGAGTAGGGATCTAGAAAAGACCAAGATAACAGGAAACACCTGAAACAAACAGGTTACGCTGATGGCAGGTTGTTTAACACCTCCCAGTGTTTAAAACCGCTCAGGCTGTGAGCGGTCAGCTTCTGGGGCTTTTCCATCTGAAGAGCTGGCATTTTACCACATGCTGTTGTGAAAGCGGAGGCTCGGTAAGACGCAGGACGTAGTGTGAAGGATCCTGCTGTTTCCCGGCCCATCAAAGTCAGGCCAACCCCACAACTACAGTGCTTTTCCGCAGCCCTGACCCAACCGCCTGTGGCAGACATCATTCATCGCCTCGCTTTGTAATTTACATCCATAACTGAAGGTACCGTTGCATGTGGAGCCCCCCTACCAGAACAGGAGGGTGATCTCAGCTGCCCTTGCCCCATTTTCAGCCGTGTCCCCCAGCACCTGCCCCAGGATGTCCCGAGCCCTCCCCGGTGGCTCCCCTGCCTGCCTGCTCATGCAGGGAAGGTGGGCGAAAGGCTGCTGAGGTCACCTGAACTTACTGCTTCTGCCGTGTTCATGAAAATCACAGAATCACAGAATCATTAAGGCTGGAAAAGACCTCTAAGATCATCTAGTCCAACTGTCAACCCAACACCACCATGCCTACTAAAATGGACTGGAGCAAGCTAACATTGAATAAACAGCCATCCGATGTGGACAGTCAAGAGAATTTCCTGAGCTTGCAAAGTTTTCCTTTATGCTACAGCATTGAAAAAGAAAATCAGTTTGCAGTCTTATCATCAAGTTGTACTTGAAAGCAGCGAGGCTGCCGGGGACACCAGCTCCGAGGAACGCCTGCTGGGACCTGGCAAACCTACTGCTGCCCTGAGAAACTCTCACTAGCAGGGCAACTCCTGGGAGCAGCGATAAACGTATGCAGTGCATACATGCTGGGGGGCAGCACTGGACCACATCCCCAGGCTCCATAAGCATTTGAACAGAGCGACAGTAAAATTTCTGCTGTGTCCAACGCCGAAACGCCAGAAGGACTTTTGGTGCTGAGAGTACAGAGGCAATAACTAAGTTTCCGTGTCAGAAACAAATTTATGAATGTACTCTGTGAAATGAAACAGAGGTTCTCAGATTAAAGTCTATGAAATGCCAGATTTTGGCAACGGAGTACTGATGGTCAGGACGTGGAGGGATGGAAGGAGGGAACCACGCACAGAGGGGGTGCTGTTCCTCAAAGTGGACAAGGAGAACAGAAGTGGAAAACCCCTCCAATACAAAATCTTGGTTTTGAAATACTGAAAATATTCCATCTGAAGGGATACTTCTGTGTCCTTACCGAGTATACAGCAGAGCCAGATAGCAAGTAACTGTGATATATTAAACAGTTAAAGGGAAAAATACCTATTTTAATTTTCTTATGGATCCAGGTATGTCCCAAGTAACCATGAGGTTAAAAGTACTCATATAAATTGAAAACTTACTACAAATTTTAGGAAAATACGTGGAACACAGAGAAAGCTAGGCTGGAGGATATTTTTCCCCAGAAAAATCAACACTTCATTTAAAAGAACATTTCCACTGTCATTGTAAGAATTGCTGTTTAAAACAACAACAAGAAGAAAAAAACCCAACAAAACCCACCCCACTTGCTAAAGGTAAAATTAGATTTGTTCTATCAAATCATCTGTGACAATAGAAGAGTGGAGGAGGAGGAAATGCCACATTTGCTAAAAGCTTTATTTTAACTCCTGATCTATGGAGGAAACGAACCAAGAGCTGTGCAGGGAGGAGGGCTGGAGGAAGCTGTTAGCCAGACAATAGCAGAGACTGTCAAAATCAGAGTCTTATTTAGAGCAGGAAAATGGGGTTCTGATAGCACAATTTTTGTAAGCACATATCCAAAATTAAAGGTCAGAAATTACCAATATGTGGGCAGCAGTTCACAACTGAACCCCAGCTACTATTTGTTTTTGTTCCTAAGGCTCCCACGTCAGCTTCTGCCCAAAGACTTCAAGGTGCAAGAACGAAATAGAGGCGTTACAAGGGAAAAAAAATAATGACCCAATTTCTCTGTGCAAAACATTATCAAAGCAGTCAAATACAGCCAAATTTGGGACAATGCTGTGAGGTGCAGCAGGTGGGTTCACCTCAAGTAAAAAGGAAAAGTAAAAAGTGTGTGAGTGTGTACACGTGTATGTTAAGCATCCCCCCACAGCTGGAAACTAAAGGGTTAAACACATCTTCCTTTCAGCCTGGGTTCAGAGCCACATTTTTATTTAAGAACAAAAAAAGAAGTCTTTCCCACAATCAAAGTGTTTACAGAGTTCAGGAAGGCTCCGTGCAGTCCTGGGTCCAGACCTGTTCTCGCTGAGACAGGTCTCCCGCGGGCGCCAGCCAGAAGCAGGCTCCTCAGGACACCTCGCGCTCAAGGGGACTATGTGAATTAATTCTCCATGGCTGGCCTGTTCCTGCACAGCTTGTGGGATCTTCATTTCATCAGCTTTAACCTGCGCTCTGCCAATCCCTGAGCCAGGCTAATCCTGCATGTTTTAGTACGTGGGGCACCCTGGAAAAGATTTGGGATGGGATGGAGGGGGTTACTTTCATTTATTTATTTAAACGCCCGTGCAACTCAAATGTGGAGGAAAATTTGGAAAGTCAAAGAGAATCAGAGCAAGATTTTGATGTCCTTCCTTAAGAACTAAGGTATGAAAAGCACTGAAGGTAAACAACGATATAGGCTGGTCAGCCTCACTTTCTGTTCATTGTCGTTGATTAGCACAGTGTTTGCAAAAATGCAATGATGTTCACATTGAAAAAAAAACCCAAACAACAAAATCCAACCCCAAAACCCAGTACCCCCATCTCAGCTATCTCCACTGGAATGAGAATCTGCATAAAAGATTAATTTTGTAATAATTCCATTTTAAACTTTTGAAATGTTTAAAACTCTAAATGTCTTAAAATTTCCTCACATATTAAATCAAAATATGTAGACGTAAATAGGCTTTCAAATAATTACATTTGCTCCAAAACCCAATAATGACAAGTTGGCTTTATTATTTTTTTAAACCATTTCCTTGTATAAGCTTTGCTAACTTAAGTCCTCCAGAGTCATAGCGTGATGCATGCAAAATCTTGACTGTAGGACAAAAAGCTCCAAGAAACTGTTAGATGGGGAAAAAAGGAGATAAAAAGAAATCCCTTTTAAAATTCCTTTTTTGGAATTTATTTGGGTTAGTTTGGTTAACTGAGGAGCCCTGCTGCTGGCAGGTAAGAAGCGTCTGAGAGTGCTGTATAACGGCACCGAGGAGCAAGAGAGCAGCTCACAAATGCCAACAACGGAGGCAAAGGCGAATACGCGAGGCCTTCCCTGCAAAATTGCCACGATGGACTACAACAAGAGAGTTGTGAGTTGGAGAACATTTCTGATCCCTTTTGGAGGGACTCCAACTTTGTCACGCGGCAACCTAAAAATCTGCTTTTGCTCGTGCAGGCCTTCATCAGCAAATACTTTGTTTAAGGTCAAACAAGGAATCCTACAGAGCCATCTGCCTGCTGCTTTCCTGAAAGTAACCTCTCCAAAATGACAAACTGAGTTCGATGGGGAGAGCTGAAGTATCCTCTCAGACAGCCTCTCCTGCTCTTCTAGATCTCTTGAAATCTCTCCTTTATTAATTCCTGTTCTATTTCATTTACTTGCACAGAGATCAAGCACCCTCCCATCTCTTCTTCCAATCCACCTCCTGGATCTGCTGCCTCCTGTGCATGGACAACCCAACCCGACGACCTGTCTGAGGCACGAAGAGGAGAGCAGAACAGGCAACGCCAGCCCAAGAGAGATGTTCTCACTCCCTCTTGGTTGCAGGGAGGTCATCACAGTGCCTGGGGTGGGGAGAGCGGCCATGGGGAAGAGGAAGGAGGGAAGCAGCCAGGGACAGTCCCTCCACCCAGCCCGTGGTGGGTCCTCTCCAGGATGCTGAGCACCCCTGGGCCAGCCTGCACTGCACTCCTCCCTCCAGCTCCCTCCACTCCTCCCTAACTTTAAGCCGGGTCTTTAAAAGAGAGCTGTGGCTGGGTGGATTTTGTTGTTGCTGTTGTTGTTCTTGCAAGAGAACAAATCAAGATGCTTCTAAAATCACGTTTTAACAGCTGCTGCCTGACTGTGGTCCTAACCCTGCCCAAAGGGACTGGAGCTCAGAAACAAGATGGAAAAGCGGCAGTATTTTCCTTGGACGCTTAAAAATGTCACACCATGCTCATAGCTTTCTGTGTCTGACATAATCTCTGTAGGGCACCACAAAGCTCAGAGCAGTGAGCATCTCCAAGAGCCTCCCCAGGGGATACTGAGTAGACTTGTGACTTTAGGCAAAAGCATGTAACTTTAAGATGGAGCCTGCCAAGTTTATAAACAGCACTTTACAGCATGTTTGCCTGCAATGGATCTGGGTTTGGAGACACAGGAGGCCGCTGCCAGCCCTGTATTTCTCACTAAATGCAAAGCAGAACCCCTTGTTTTACCTTTTTTTATAGCTGTACGAGTGGTCAGACCTCTGGCACCTTCTGCAATGCACACCCAAGTGAATCTTGGGTCTCCCTCCCAAACCCCTTCAGCCAGGAGGAAGAAGAAACTCATTTCTGCAGAGTGCATCAGTTCATTGCAGCCTCCAATCCTCCAAGGAGAAGGTGAAGAGCAGCAGCAGTGCCACCGCAGGGCCACCACCGCCCTGCACCCAGCACTGGTACTGCTGCCCACAAATACCCTGCACAATGTAGGGCTGTACAGTGCTACATATTATGAAAGAAAAGAGGACTCCTTGGAAATACTCTGGCCAGGATGACCTCTGTGACTTTCTGCTGATGTATGTCTGTGTCTGAGGCAGTCACAGAAGTTAAGAAGATGGAGGAGTGCTGCTGCATCCCACCAGTCTGGCCCCAAAACTTTCTTCCGCCCACAAGCTAGGTAAGCCTGCACAACAAGACCCACACGGCTGACGGGTCACCTTGGGCTTCAGCTGCATGCTCTGTCCAGCATCACTACCTGACTGTGAATGCCACTGATGTTTCAAGGTCACATCATCTGAAGTAAATGAAAGAAACTGGAATAATCCTCGTCCAGGATGCCTAGAAGCTCCCATGCTGTGTTTGCTAATCAACACTGTGTTTGAATAACAGGTTGATGCCTTCAGACTTAAATCTTTCCCTATGTGAGCAGCTGACTCTTCAGTGAGGTCACAACGTTGAACGTGGATGGTACCATACTGTGCCAAACTGTGCAGCGAGCAAGAGGCAGGGGTATGTAGGAAAACTTTTTTTTTTTTAAAGTACCCATCTGCAACAGGAGACAAATGCAGAAAAATGCAGAAGTGTGTAGAGGAAAGCGACCTACAAACCTGGTTTCAGACCCAACGCGTGTGCTTTCAAATCCAAGATGAATTCAAGTTGACTAAGACCAACTATGTATAGACCTGGATACCTGGAGCATAGAAAAGAATGAATTAATTTGTAAAGCTTGCCCGGCTCCCCATTTGTGAGATACCATGAAAGGAAAGGCACTACCTAGCACAGTGATCGCTCCTTCGGTAAATTCCAGCCCACAGGAATAAGAAGGAATTTAACATTTCTGAACATCCAGAGCTACCCCAAGTGCACACGTTACGCCCGTGCATTCAGCACGGAGCTACGTGAAGGTGAGGGACTGCACCTACACCGCTACATGAGGGGGACAGGACCTGGGCCTGGGCCCTTGGGACAAGTGGCCCCGACTGACCCACATCCACATGCATCCAGACTCCCCTGAGCAAATTCAGCCAGAGCAGCCCTGCGCAGAGCCAGGAAGCTTGCTAGCCAGTAGGCTCTGCAGGTCAGCAAGGCAAGCCCCAGTTCACTCTCTGGCCCGCTTTTCTTTAGCAGGGGAAAACATGCTGAAACCAAGCCCACCCCTCAGAAACTCCCGCTAAGCAGAAAATTCAATAGCATGACCACTGCAGGTTCCCAAGAGCTGCCTGGTGAAAGCCGAGGTCTGCGGTTCGGTTTCCCCAGCCAACTCCTGCATCCCTGCCGGTGCAGCACGACAGGGTGGAGAACGCAAGAGGTGTTTTTCCATGGCGGCAGCTGCCAGGAGGGTGCTGCCGGGAGAGCCGTGCAGCAAACGGCTTCTCATATGGTGTCCTGACATGTTAACCGAGAGCTGAACTGGAAAGCCTGAACCCGGGAGCGCACAGTAGGTGGAGAGGGTAGAGCTAGGTTCAAATGCAGGTTAGGCCTCAGCTGGTGGAAAAGCTGGCAGCTCTGCTCTGGGCGCTGAGGTGACAGCTAAATAGGACTCGTGGCCAACATGGGCTCAACCAGGCTGCCTCAGTGGGAGGGGAAAGATGTCTCAGTAGTATTTGAAGTTACGTTTCAGTTTTCACACAGTAATATTACTAAAATACCTATTTTGACATAGCTAAATCCTTAGGAAACGGTCTGCTTTGCAGGTCGAGCTCACTGGTGCCACGTGTATACAAACACTTTATTTCCTTGCAGCTTTTGATGGGAGAAGGGCAGGGGATAGATGTAATTAAACAAGATCTGGTCTGTCCTGCTAGCTGATGTTTTAGCAGATCAGCAAGTCAAAGTGTTAGTTCTTATTTAACAGCGCCAGTGTGTGAGAACTGCAATATCATTCAGTATTGTGGAATTGCTTCTGTGGAATAACACAGCTTCTCAGCGCTGTTTGAATATCGTGATGCCTTCCTACAACACTACAGCTCTTCGCGAGCAGAGGACAAGCTGCCTGACAAGAAGTAACCTCGAGGAGCAAGGCAGGAGCTCCTGTGCAGAGCGGCACCAGACACCACCGGCAGCACTGAGCTCTGCGCCAGGCTGGCTCCATCCCTGCTTTGCGGGATCCACATTGCACAGATCTGTGCCGAAAGCGCAGTGGGGCCCAGGCTGGCCAGCAGCCCCCCAGCCGCCCCCTCCCTCCCTCTGCTGCAAAATCAGTTTCAAAGGATGGGAGCACTTTTCTCTGTCTCTTTTAAGCACAGCACTTACGATTTGCCTGCTGCTTTGCAAGCTTGCCAGCTGCTTTCAAGGCTGCATTCATCACGGAGGAAGCCTCAAAAATAAAGATGCAGAAAGCATGCTGCCTGATCGGGGAGCAGCCCCTGCGGCAGCAGGCAGGGCCGGCAGGACCCGGGGGGGGGCCACAGGCAGGCCAGGCTGCTGGGAGCCCGGTCCTGGCCGGCGGGGTCCCTGCCAGCAGGAGCACCAGGCAGGTGGGGGGCTGCAGGCAAGAGCCGGGGGCTTGGCTCTGGGCTTCCCTGCCCATGCACGCCAGGTTATGGCAATGGGGAGGTGTGAATGCCTCAAGGCCACAGTGCAGGTTTCCTAAGGGCAGGGTAGGACTCCTCATTTGTTTTTGATGAGCTGCAGTGGCCCTGAGAGGAGTTAGACATCAGGGAGGCAGGCGCATCCCCAGGCAGAGGAGAGGGAGGGGACCGCTTCTCACCTGGACCCGCTCTGCCCTAACACGTAGCAAGGACATCAGCAAAACCCTTCCCCACCTCAGACAGGCCTATTAGCACACCACTTTTTTGTAGTTTCTGACGAACTCCCCCTTTAGCCTCTGCTCTCCAAAAGCAAGCCCCAGGTGCAGCTGAAACTCCCCCGCTCTGCTATTTGCAGCCTTGATAATGGCCTTTTCAAAACATGCGTGGTGGTGGGGAATCATAGGGGGAGTAAAACCAGTCAACAACAAGCCTAAACATCACGCTTTGTCACCTCTACGAGAGCCCCGTTTCACACAGCAGAGACCATTTTCCCCGCAGCACTTGCTTATGCCAGTTGCTCCTGGCTGTGTGCAGGGGCTCTCCAGCAAAGTGCGAGGGGACGGTCCTGCTCCGGGAGGCTCTGCCTCCACCGCCGCCAGAGGCCCCTCCATTTCTTGGGGCAGGAATTCAAGCTGTCCAGGCTTAGGCTGCCGTGGCTTTCCGCATCCGTGCTGCTCTGCACAGCCCTCAACCAACACGAGTACAACCCTTCCTCACTCAGCATCTCTTATCTTTCAGAGCAGCAGCCGGACGTTTCCTGTAAAACCTATTACATGGGGTCATTTCCCAAAGAAGTTAATCACCGCTCTGGAAGAACGTGAGGGGCTGGGAGTATGCAGGGAGAGCGTCACGCAGGGAAGGGCAGCACAGCGCTGCTTCCCGGGCTTGCGATGCTCCTGGAGGCAAAGTTAAGTCTTAAAAACATTCCCAAAAAATTATGATCTACCCATTGAATGCTGAACCACCAGCGGCTGTTGGAGCGCCTTAGGAAAAGCCCCGCAATATTTGAAGTCAACATGATTTAATCTAAATATGAAACTCTCAATTATATTGCTATTATGGGGTTACACAGCAGTCGCAGCTTTGTAACTACAGTCTAGATGCTACGTACGGTTAATACGTTTCAATTACACATTAATTTATTGAAATACATTCTTACTTTAAAAACATTTGAAACTCTGTGGTACATGGAAAATTTGGGCCAGGGGAGCAACTATAACCACTTGAGCTGAAATAACCAGTGTAGCACAACTTCTGAAGTGACACCTTTGACAGTTTAATCGTAAATCTGATTAAAATGACCCAAATATTCTCCTAGTAGTCTATCTGCTATTTGTCATACAGAAGATTTTGCTTTAAAATGCCTGCTAACTACAGTAACTTTCAAATAAAGATGAAACCGGGCACATGCTTAGAGACAAACTATAGCTCTTGAACGAAAAACAGCTTCTAATTTTATGAAGCTTTGTTTTGTGTCAGCTACTTATTATCAGAACTTGTTTCCTGCTATCTTTGTAAACACAGTTAAAACATCTGCAGTCTCAAAGGCAACCTGCAGGACACTCAAATGTGTAAGGAGAGCAAGGAATTTAAACTTAGTTTCAAGCAAAAAAAAAAACCCCACTCACCTTGATTCAGCTCCTTGTCTAAGTGTTTGCAGGGCTCAAAAAAGCCTCACCCCTCTTTTCCATGTTAAGAAAACCTTTAACACAACTTGATCAGTATTTATCTGGAAAGCCACAAAGTCTATCGCTGTCATCTGGGATGGCTTTTCGGATAGTTAAAAAGTGGTGTGTTCCCATTTGACACTGGCTAACATTGCTATGCCAGATCCGCAGATCAGTTCAGAACTGCTATTTTTCTCTGTATAATTTCTCTCACGCTTGTCCCACAGGCAGGTTTACCAGAAACAATCTCTGGGTACCCCAGGACATGGAGTCACTGCAGCCTTTTTAGTGAAATATATGGACAACTGAATCTCCTGTAACAATTAAAATCTACAAATAGTCCCAATGCAGCAGGTAGGTATAACATCTGGCTACTAGAAAACTAGACTGAACATATGAAAAACTAAACTTAAAACTGCACTTGTAAATACACACCATCATTGCTTTGAAAGGAACAAGTGTCACTGGTCAGTGGGAAATGCTTCCTTTTGCTAGTAGCGTTTTCCTTGAGAATTTAATTATTTAGGATAAAGGCATAAAATGTGGTGTATGTTAAGAGAAGTGGTGCGTGTAACATAAAATAAAATTCCATCTTCCCATAATCTCAGGTTGGGAATGTCAGTTCATAACCACCTGCCCTGTTTATGTATTTTGTTTTCTCTGCCCTATGGGTGGACCTTCCCCCTCCCTTTTACTTTCAAGTGCTGAAGCTCTCGGGGGGGCCTTTGCCCGCCTGCCCCTCAGCACAAAGAACAGCAGATACTTCTCTGTGGATCAGAAAGCCGCTTTTAGGCATGGGAATGCTCAGACCTTGAATCCAGACATAGCCAGCTAACAGCCAGTCTTTTTCAGACATACATGTATGATCTCTCAATTGTTTTAAAACATCAGTTTAGTTGTGAAAAGATAGAAATACAAAATCTTTCCAATTGAGTAGCAGCAGCAGCAAGGTTTAAAGATTGCCACGGTTTTCACTCTGCTGGACGAGTTTTGCATTTCAGAAGCAGAAACTGCGTAAAAGATTTTAGATACACACGGGTCAGAAGAGGACCGACTGAGTCGGAATATATCCACCAAAAGATATTTAAAATTAGTTTAAAATATCCTTCAGTTGAGCAGGGAGCTGACAGAGCTCTGCAAAAGGGAGTGAGGCAGAGCAGGAGAAAGCTACTCTTGCAGGAAGTCAGGAAACGAACTCAAACTCAATAAAAATTTGAGAATACTGATCCATGAGGACAAATGGTTAAATGACAGAGTAATTCCTAAGGATGGAAATTTTATTCAATTACAACAGCCTTCAGTCATCACTGACAAAGTTACCTACATACATCCAATTCAAAAAGTTAAATGTGAGGTTGTTTCTTTTTTGGATCAGCCTCTCCAATTTCATGGTATACAGTTCAATCTTCTATCTCACTTGCCTTTACAATAAGACAAATAATACTCTATTATTATAGAGGTGTCTATAACTACAAACTCCATGACAGATGAAAAAAGGTGCCTTCTTCCACTAAACTTTGCTTTCGGGACAGAACAGACGTAGTTCCTTATGACTGCAAGAAATTAAGCGCTGTTTTAAGTCATTACTGGTTATTTATACAACCAGGAAAATGAATAAACTGTTTTCCTATAACTTGGAACAACTCAAACCCACCAGATAAATAAATAAGGGGTTTTTTTGTTTGTTTGGTGGGTTTTTTTGGTGTTGTTTTTTTTTTTAAGTTAGCAACACGTGTGTGTGTGGGGGAAACAAGATCACATACAGAGATAGCCAAGTAAGTGTGAATACAAGAGATCTAGCCAGTGGCTATAGTGGAGAGGAATACAGTTTAAGATTATACAACATCCAGTTTAAGATTTTTTAATCCAGTTTATTAAATATTGCTTTTTGGGGACATGTTTACAACAAGCCCAAATAAATTGTTTAAGGATTCAAAGCAGTCATATTAAAATACAGCTTCAATATAAAGTTTGTCACAGTTTTACAGTATTCAAAAATGACAGACCTGCCTTAAAAAAAGACTATTACACCAAAACATAAGAAAAACAGAAAAACAAACAAGTTTGGCATTTTCATAATCTTTATAGTATAAAACAGAATATTAAATCTATTACCAGCAAGCTGATACTTCAATCTATTACCTAGTCTGAAGTGTCTCCCATTAAAACACACTATACAACAGCACTATACAAAAGTCGTGGTGATACTCGTTTGATGAAAGTGCATCCCTGAAAGTTTGCCAGTTTATTATAGTTAGCTCTTAAAAAAAAAAAAAAGGTAAAATTAAAACGTCCTNATTTTTTTATATTTTTTTTTTTTTTTTTTTTTTTGCGGTTTTGTCTCGCTTTCAGCCTTCTTTTAAAAGTGTCTACGGACGCCCACCAGGGGGCAGCGTAAGATTAACCATCAAATCACGAACGGCTGCAAATATTGTGCATTCACCTGGAACAGGGAAAAGAGACAGGTTAGCATCACTCCACAGACAGGCCCTCAACTCTAACAAGCTCGCGAGGCAGCGCGCAACGCTGACTGCGACCATGCCGGCACGGCTACTACCCCGTAAGGGCAGGGGTTGACGATAACACGGCGACTGCGACTCGCAAATCCCAGCGACCTCCACGGATTTGTAATGATTTTAAAGTGAAGTAGCTCCGGCTTTCCCAGCAGGGCCGCTCTTGTTGGTCACAAAATTGCAAGAAGCTCTTAACTTTTAGTGGCTTTTAAATGTCAGATTGAATCTAGACTAGAATTTATCATGCATGGCACTGCAATCCGAATTTTTCTGTATGTTGTTAAGTAAAAGCACTACATCTTACACAGAAAAAAACGACCTTTTTTTTCAAGTTCTATTTGTATTGATTAAGAGCAGAAACGAAACATTTCAAAAGACTCAAGTCTGACACAGCTGGAAGATGTTTTCTGTCCTCAGCCTAGTTTTGGAAACATTTCTAATTCCAAGACTGGGCAAAAGTCAGAAATCTGTTTCTTTCAACCAAATCGCTCTGGCTCTACCCTTGACATCTGAACTGCAAAACAAAATACAGAGCAAACGGACTTTTGTTTCAAACAGCTGAGATATAATACAGAGAGGAAAAACCAGCCACAGCGGTCTCAAGTTTTGAATACCAGCATTTTTTAACAAAAACACACACACATTCTGAAATAGCTTAAAAAAGTTAAAACCAATAAAATCAAAAGGGTTTAATTAGAACAACAAAAGGTGAAGTATTAGGCAGCTGTGACTTTCATCTACTCTTTCCTGGTAAGAGAATACAATTAATAGCCACTGTTGTACCCTGCTCGCTGTGGGCTGAATTCTTCCTGCATATTTCAAGAAACATCGATTAGAAGACATTGAATTTTGTTGCTGAAGGAGCAACAGTGTGAGCAAAGAGATAAGAGCAGAGCCTGTTGGGATGCATTAATCCTAACTGCCAAACTAGGGATTCCCAAGATTATTTTGGGCAAGTCATTTCCACATCAAAGCTACAAATCTGGGCTAAATACCATCCACTGCATCACTGAAAATCAGACACTGAAAAATGCTTAGTTGTGAAGTGCTTAAGAAATATCATGAGTCCCTTGAGCTCCTCTCTAAGGGTCACCTCCAGCATCTGTAGGGACTTTCATTTCCTTACCAGATTGATGTCCACTACATAATGCAGGTTGTAGACTTACAGCTCAAGTTTAACCTTATTATTCCAGGGCATTGATTCCACTTCAGTTCATATAATTATTTCCCCAAAATAAAATATTTTTTCCCATGGAGGCATAGGTAAAGTGATCTCAGAAAGACAGCGTGCTCACAATGAGTCAACATTTTACTGTTAAACACAGCAGAATGTGTTTGCCCACAGATCTGAAAAGAAAACTCTTCCAGAAGAACTTACTTTTCAGGCACTACCATTTTATTAAGAGGAAAATTAAGCTGAATACAAAATACTTTCTCACAAAGAGAGAAAGGTAAAAAAGATACAGCCAAAATGAGGCAACACTGATTACGGGTTACAATGAAAGTGCCAGTAATATTATATGTGCATGATGGGAAGCCCTGGTCCTTTCTGATTGAAACAGTGAAAAAGTCACTTAACCAAGCAAATTGCAATTAGTGCAGCAGAAGAGCTAACACAGGTAGGAAAATCCTGGGTACAGCACAATAGCAAAGAGAAATAGAAGAGAAAGGATATGCATCTGGGATCTCCCATGTACTGTTGTAAAAAAAGTCTCCCAACTATCTAACCTGTTGGCTCTCCTATCGCCTTTCAATGGCAGAGAAAAGAAGGTGTCTTGTCCTCTTTTATCAGATATAATAATGTAAGTTTTGACAGTAAGAACACAGGAAATTGCAGTCCAAGTGTCCTCAGGGAAGATCCTACTTTGGCTGGGTGGTGGCAGTGGTGGAAATAAATAAATAAATAAATCCATACAGACTCATTCTTTCTTTTAGAAGTCAGAGGAAAGACTACTAGAAATGTTCTCTGCTCGGCTAGCCACATTCTTCTTTGCCTGGATAAGGTCCTGCTTGGGGCCACAAGCTCTCCTTATAGGTATTTCTTTCCTGTCTATACTCTGCTCCCCGTACTGCATTCCCGAACTGCTTCAAAACTTGTATGACAAACAAAAATTGTCTATCCTGATCTATCTAATGATCATCAGAAGATATCTCACCTGGGATATTCAAGAGACGCTTTGACAATTACTCCCTATGCTGCAGTATTTCGTGGAGGGTTTACCTTAAAACACAACTTAGTGCAATAACAAACACCAAAACAAGCATCATCTACCCTTCCCCATGCTAGGGGAACTCAGTGGGGTAGCACCTTCCAAAAGAAACACCCGAAGTTTAGTTAACGTATCCTGAAATAGAAGTGCTATACAAACAACAGTTCTGTACCACATACAGAACTCTTACAGGTAACCTCACATGCCCTCAAGGCTATTCTCTCTCCTATCTACCTACACTATTACTATATGCTAAACAGAAAATGCATGTTAATTTAAGTCTCATCACAATTTTCAGAAATGTATGCATACCCACACCAATTTAAGATAAACATTGCTCATGTTCTAGCAATTGAAATAAACCATCAAGCATAGTTAAAATTACTGCATAACAACGAGATGAATAATTATACAGAATAGAAGTAGAATTTGACTGCTGGATTCACAACTTCAATCTATTCACTGGGTTATTGGAAAAAGGCTTTGTTCTTCAGCATGTAACTACAGCAGAACTGAAAGTTATTGTTCTTATGAGCCATCTGTGTATTAGGACCCTAAACCACTGCTTACAGACAACATGCTGCCCAAAGAACCTGCTACTGTTGTTCAACGTTTCTGATACTGAAAAAAAATAAAAAGCATGACAAACAAGAGGGAAAACAAAGCACAACGTTACTCACAGTGCACTACCTACGGGCCAGTGAACATTCAGAACAACCTATTTAGCTCAAACACTTCACAGCACGTTTGGTGGACAGAACTGTATGCACCTCTGTTAGTGTACACACTGACAAAGGAGTATACAATCACTCCCATTACTTTTTAGTCATTCACAGCACGTGGACGAGTTCTGATAACTATTTTAACATCCCTTTATATTCTACTGTTAAGCTCAATAACTTCATAATTAACCATGAAAACTGACACTTGACCATAGTATATTTCTTGTGACTCATTCTGGGCCCATTTGTTAAAAAGTATGTCTCCTGCTGTGCAGCAAGAGCTGGGCCAATAAGAGGTGCATTCTGTCACTTGGGCAGAACAGCAAAATCCAGCCTGAATCCTCAGTGTAACCTTCTGCTGTGTTGCCAATACTTGCTATTAAGTTATGTATTGCCTATCACATCAGGAGTTTGTTATTACTAAAGAAGTATGATAGAAACCAAGAAGAATTCAGACTTAGGAGAGGTTTAGTTTTACACTGGAGATTTGTCACAGATGTCTGGGTGAAGAGAATATATCTACTGGACATGTACAGTACCTGGTCGTGGTGAATTCAGTTCAGCAAACCTCTTTAGAATATTGCTAACCATCATTGGAGCAGCAACAGAAGAGTTCTGCTGCCTGGGAATGTCAGCCTGTTGCGTTGTACCCGAAGCCATATCATAAATAATTGGGACGATAATACTAACAGCTTCTTGTGGGACTGCTGTTTTCTGTGTTAGCTGGAGCTGTGGGAAAAAACAAAAAGTGTGTTAAATTGAATGACCATGTACTTCGGCGCAACTCCCGATACAGTTAAACGCTCGAGGCCTACAGACAGCATGCACTTCCACCCCCTCAGTTTTCAGACATCAATTCTGTAACAGAGAAGTTATCAATCAGGTGTGGACTATTTTCTTCTCAAAAGCACCCTACAGTGAGCATTGCCTCAGAGATGACACTAATATAGATTTGTTCTAAACATCTCATTCCTATCCTTTCCCAGCACCACTAATGTGTGTATCAGTTAATCTAGGTGGTTAGTGCCTCAAAGAAGAGCAAAACACCCCGAAGTTGAGCATTCAAAGATACCGGCAGCCCAGAGCGAACCGAACTTTATATATTGTCAACATCTCTCCAAGAACGCAAAACATGAAGAGTTGCTGTGCTTTTATAGGAGGGAGAATAGGAATACTAGCTGAACTCATACAAAAGAGATGAACGTAAATCTAGGCTTCCAAATGGCAGAACGTTTTTAGCTATTACAGTTTGTCAGATACAGCATGCTTATGTTTTGCCACTAACCCGTGATGATTTCAAAGACATGCTGCCCACAAAATTTTAAAACAGATAGCTCTACTTACAAAAAACAACATTTTGGATTTCAGCACAACAGCAGGTGTTCCTGGAGGCGCAATTGGCGGTGCACTGGGAGGAATTGTTAAACAAAACTGCACATTCCATTTCAGCTGACTTGCCTGATCAGGGAACTGTTTTGAAAGAGCAGCACAGAGAAAGAACAGCAAAGGTCTCACATCAGTGATGTACAGGCTATGAACTAGGAAAGCGTTAGAAAGTAGAATGTGCCTCTCTAGGTAAACTTGCAGATGTTGCCAAGTTTAGCCTAAGTCAGAATAACTCTGAAAGAATTGAGCATAGGGTAAATAAGAATACAATCAGAAAGATTCCAGCCAGCCTATGCATGTGCCTATTGTGCAGTAACGTGCCCGCAGTTTCTCAAAATCATCAGTTTAAAGGAGAAATTTTGGGAGTTTCCAGGAGAGCTAGTAGTAAAATGAAAACTTCTTTATTAACACTAGATAACATAAATTGGAGTAATTTATGTGTTTATAGATAAAGATACAGCACCTTTTTTTTTAATATAACAACTGAAGTTGGGTGAACTAAATAGAACAGTAAACTTACCAGCTCAAGTTTCATGATGTGTACGCAGTCCCTGAGGATATGCGTTGGAGCCCCTAGTAATTTTGTGAAGGCTATTAGGGTGTTCGCTTTAAATGGTGGTCCCGCAACCTAAAGAAAGACACTACTTAGTACTGCTTATTCAGAAAATAGCTGTATCATTTAATATGGTAACCAGCATGCACAGCTGTTTACTTTATATTTTGCAGCCCTTTCACATGCCAATGAAAGTCAGCAGTACCACTCAAAACACCACCAGAGATTAAAAGCAATGCACAAAAATGTAAACATTAATGATTTGAGTACATACCCTTGTTTCAAAGAACTTCTCCAAAACTTGTAACTCCTCTGATTTCCACTGTCCTGTATTTTCAGGTGTTACTTTCAGTTGCAGGGTCTGGTTGGTTTTGGGATTGAGCGCAACCCTGCACTTCAGTGCCTCGGTCTTAAACATAATTACACCTGGTTCATTGGAGTTTATTAACTGTAGCTGCATAAAAAGAAGTATCACATTCAATCGGTCATTCGTTAAATAACACATGCACACACATTCACTCCCAAGACTGTAGTGATCAATCTGCCCTCTTTCCAGAAAGAAACACGTGATATTTGTATACAGGTAAAATTGCGTTGAGAATGAAGCTTATGCGAGATTTGGCTTCTTTCTCTGTCACTGAATCAATGCCAAAGAAGTGAAGAGGCGCACATTGTCTGTCCCAATCCCTAAAGCAACATTCATGACTGAGTAGTTCAGTTATTGTCAACTAGTAACCAATTTCTTGTGCACTCCTGCCAAGTAGTGGCATCCCTGTGGCTGTTCTAGTTAACTCCCAACAGACATGCTAAACTCACAGAAGCCACGGCCTCTGAAAATCTGGTCATAGTCTTGCTATCATACCAGTTATCAAATTTCACCTGACCAAACAGGCTTTCCACTTCTGATTTGCATGGAAAAGAAGCAGAACTAAATGCTTTTTCTAAATTTTGACACTTTAGACAGCAAGATTTCAGAAGTATAGCAAAAGTCCAACAGCAAATACTTATTATATTTGAAGCATTTCAGTTTGTGCCTGATGTGAAAGACATGGAGTACAGAAGCATGAAAAAGAACATTTGTGAAGTCATACTCGCAGGTCAATATTAAAACAACCTAAACCATACCGTTTCCTGTTGTATGATCCTCTGAAGATGCCTCCTCATAATAACTGATCCAAGGAATCGCTCAAGGGGGGAGCAAAGATAGCTGCCAGCTAGTCCCGGCACAAGCCCAGGGGTAGGAGAGGGCAACAGCAGAATATTCAAGGCACTGTGGGTGAGGACTGTAGGTATGGATGCAGCCCAAGAGCGCTGAGGTAGTTTACGAGGTGGAGGCATGCTAGTCGGCATTGCTTGGGAACCTATTGATATGGAAAAAGTACTTGCAGTAGGGAAGGATTTCAGCTGCAACACAAGATATGTGTTCACTTCTTTTGTTGTCACTATACAAGCAATGAGTTCTCTGGGCCAAAGCTTAACCCCCCTTATTTAAGAATTTGGCTGCACAGTGTTAGGCAACAGATAGACAAAGTCAAAGAATTAGAGTTTTAACCCTCCACCCATGCAAAGAGTCTCAGTAACATTAAAATCCTACTCCCTCTTCCTCTTTCTGCAGCATGCCAGCAGATAGCAGCTTTGTACAACAAACTCAATGAGATGTAAAGATGGCTAAATCAGTCGTGCAAGAGCAGCATTACAACTCTACGATGTGAAAAGTTAGTATCTGGGTAGGCAAATATGCCTATCATTGCTTTCATTCTGAAGAATTTTCTCTGTCACTGAACTCAATAGTTTAAGACTAATTTCTGCAGTGCAACAAGAGGTATCAATCCTGCTGAAGTTTATGCTGTATGATTTAACTCGTTTCCCAATTTGTTACAGAAGACTTGAATGAGGACAGAATAAAGGCTTCATTTCCTTAGATATTTTACTGCACAAGGGCAGTAAGGACTGTTAGGCTGACACACAAAACTACCAAAGAGAACAGAACTAGAAATATTAAACATGAGTGTTTCACAGCTGTAACTGATAAAGAAACCTACTTGTTCCAGCTCGTGGGGAATGAGAGGCATCTGGGACAGGTGAATGAAGGGAAGGGTTGGCTGGTGACATTCCAGGCATTCGTGCTGCTGGTGATGGACCAGAGACCTGGGGAGATCCTGGCCAGTTCCCTGCACGCTGACTGGGTGACATCATGGTGTATGGTGAGCTTGGGTCTATGGTACCTACAGATGTTACAAGACTTGTTATTTTTTTTTTTTTTTTTTTTTTTTTAAAGTGCAAGGTTTTCTAATCTAGAAATCTAAAAAAAGGCTTACCAAAATCTGTAAAGCATGAAAGTGTCTGCAAGCTTTTAGACTACATTTTACAACCATATAAAAAACATAATGAGGGAAGGGCGGGGGGCGTGGAAATCAAGATACAGATTCAAGAATTTTCTGGTTGTATTTTTTAAAAAGTAAACTAAAATTGAACATTAAGGCAAATTGGCATGTTCAACACTTAATGGCGTCTAAACTAAAAAGAGCTCTTGCCTATAGACTTGGACTTCTACTGCTCCTTAGCAAATGAAAGCCTCAGTTAGACTCTTCCTTATCTATTCAGTATCTTGCAGTTATCTCTGCAAAAGTATCTTTGGTTTTGTACTCCGCTATGAAGACTGATCAGAACAAGCTTCTTAAACAGTCTGTTGTATATCTATCTCATTTTGTTCATCTTGACAGTTAAATCGGTGTGCTAAAATTACAATCTGAACTATTCATTTATTGTGATCTATGGAATGGTTTCCAATGCGCTGTGATTACAGCAAACAATTGTTTTGGCAGCTTTCCCAAAAAACTTGATAAAGGAAGCAACCAAAAGCCATGTTGCTTGCACATAGGTATGTCAAACCAGCAAGACTCTGACAATGTTTTCAAATTGCAAGTACTTGAAATTCTAACCTGTTCCAGTTACTTTTCCAGGAAATGTAAGCATTGAAAATACATTAACTAATCTAACAAGAGACAACGCTCATTAAAAGCTGCAGCCATTGTTCTGCTACAAGACCACATGGAATTTCCCCACATTAGTAAGCAGGAAAGAGTGACTGATAGTCAATTTTTAAAATGTTAGCAACACCTCAACGTGCCATGCAGCCTCTTTTGACTACTGTTAAGAGTTACACCACATATACAAAAACAGCTACTTAAGCCAATTACCAGACACGAATTTTTCTCAATTAACTTAAGTCTGCTCCAGAAGACTTAATTTCAAGACGCAAATGTGTTCTCCTTGTCACTATATATAACCTGCCAGTAAAGAACTCACCATGTGGGCTGGCAAAGTTAGCTGTTTGTCCCATTGTGATTCCAAGAGAGGAAGGTGAAGGAGTTGGACCAAAGGATGCTGGTGATGGTGCTCTTAAAGCTCCGCTAGGTGAGCTTGCAGCATGCAAATTTCCTAATCAAAGACACCACGTCACTCAACATACACATTTCCGATTTTTCTGTTATAATTTTTTCTATCAACTGCTACAGCTATCTCCTTTTTAGGGAGACAGCAAACAAGATTCATGAGAATTTGTTTTTGCACTCAAAGGCTGTATTTTGTACATGCATGAGCATTATATTTTCCAGATTGATTCACCACACAAAGGAAACTTTCCAAGATATTTGGCTTGAAGAATGGCATTTCCCCCCTGCCCAGCCCTTCCCCAAATTTAAATATTTTCAGCTGTTGCACTGTAACAGCTGGGAGCAGAAAGCAAAGCTTTGGTGATGAAAAGCTTTTCTGAAAAAGCAGGTTTTTAAAATTAACAGGTTTTGATCTGAGCAAGTTGTAAGCCGTAAGAATGAAATGGTCCCAAATATTACATAGCTAAAGATAACAGTTTCACTGAACGTGTTTTTTTTTAGCTTCAAAATGTACCTTCCAAAACATGCATGGCAGGACTTTGCTATTTTTCCACAATATAAGGTGCATTCTCTTGGCTAAGCTGGAGATAAACACAGCTCAAATAATAGAAAAAGCATGCACACACAAAAAGAGCTGCGTGTGTATTTCCAGTACGTGATTTGCACACAAACTCTCAGCCATCTTACCTGGTGACTGTGTGTGCATCATAGATGGAGATGGCGTCACTGTGTTGTGATAGGAGGTGGGTGGTGAAGTAAGAGGATATGCTCCTGATGCTCCTGCCTGTTTTGCAAATGGCTGAAATTGTCAACACGGGACAATGAAAATCTTTGATCATTTTGTACTAAAACTAAAGTTAAGTATGTGCAGGAGAATACTAATGAGAGTTTCGTCCCTACCTGTGAAATCTGATAGGTCCAGCAACATAGTTATTTGATTCTTTGTATCACCTTATTCAGTGCTCACTATTTTTTTTTCAGGGACTTTTTGCAGTTTTTCCTCAAGACATAATGCCTCTGCACCTCATTCCTGTTTGTCTGCCACCCTTATAACAGAGAAATCTCCTGACTCCTCCTCCCATCTTTTCTCTTAAACAGTCACTTTCCCTCCCTCAGTCCTTTGATTTTAAGGCAGCAAGTCTCATGTGACCTTCCAAAGCTGCTATTCATATGCTATGGGCTGTTTACACTGGAATGAGAAATGGCAAAATAAATTAATACATTTTGCCCCAAGGGTAACTTCGCAGCAGAGAATTTTTACTGTCTCCCTTTCCATTTTTTACTGCTAATCCTTCCAGAACATAAGTTCTTAAAAACCTACAGTTGTGGAAGACAATAAACTTCTCTTATTTTGCCTGGAGGGTACCTGTTGTTGTGGTTGCTGCGGTGGCTGCTGGGGTTGAAGCTGTGATATCAAAGAATCCATCATGTCTCCTCCAATAGGAGAAGGTGGGTTATCGTCTTCATTTACAGATCGTCTTCGTGCATCCTGATTGCTGTCAACAAACATGTTCAGGAATGTCTGTGGAAAAATCAGTTTTGTTAGCAGTTTCTCCATTTAGATGTTATTACATAAATGAGCACAGTATTTGCTGAGCTCTAATACTATCTTTATTGGCTACAGCACATAAGAAACAGGCAGGTCTCTAGAACTAACTACTAGTGGGCATTCATTATATACACTATGAATAGTTTGCAAAATATATCAATTCATAAACAGAGCTTCTCAGTGGATATTTAAGCTTAATTTCCTTTTTCTTTTTAAAAAGGGGTCTTGCATCACCACCACCAAGAAACCTTGCCCATTAACATGAAATATCTCCAGTTAATTGGAATACCAACATTTTTCCACAGACATTCC